>PVJH01046262.1:0-11937 GCA_004026705.1 Nesogale talazaci | reverse complement strand
GGGAGAGATGAGGCGTTCTGCTCCCAGGAGGATTTGCACAGGGGCGGCCCGGCTCTGCTCGAGGGTCGGCACGAGTCAGAATCTACTCGCGGGCGAGGAGTTAGGTTCCGCAACCCCCGCACCCCCCCGCCACCGTGGCATGTGGATTGGTGGGCAAGGACGTGTCACTCGGGCATCGGTCCCTCTCAGCGGCCCTCTCTGTCGGACTGTACTCGCGTCACTCGGGCATCGGTCCCTCTCAGCGGCCCTCTCTGTCGGACTGTACTCGCGAACAGCCGGTGTCCACAGCTACACAACCTTCCAGGTGGAGCGAAGGCATAATATAGCTTCTTTGCCTGCTGTGGGGTGGGGTGGGGCAAGGGTGGGCTCGACTTGGCCTCCCTCGGTTCCTACAGAGCTGCAGGAAATCTCTGTGGACTGAGAGCTAGGCGTGCCTTGGGATTCTGAGGGACAGACACTCCACTGGAAGAACCATCCTTTCCTGGGAAGCTCCCATTTCACGGCTCTTCCACGAACTGCCGATTACTGCTCAGAAAACAGTCCATGCGGTCCCCTGGCCAACAATTCGCCTCGAAACGCCACAGGGCTACTTTGCCGGCTGGCCCCTCACCCGCCCCGCACTGATTCAGCCCTCTGCCTCCGGGTCCCCCGCCCCAGCCAAGACCTCGTACAATGTCATCCTCCTTGTTGTAGTTGGCGATGTCCTTGCGGAGGGTCCGGATGATGATCATGCTCAGGATGCCTGAAACAGATGGGCGGGCAGCGGTCGTCAGCAGGGCCGGCCCCGTCGCCCGGCACGGCGGGGCTTCTTCCTCCAGCAGGAGCTGGCCCTGCAGGGTCTCGAGTCCAGGCGGATGAAAGATAGCTGGGCCAGGACACGCCGCAGGCTTCAGGAAGAGCAGCGCCCCAGCTTCTCCACTCCAGCCCCGTCTGCCACTAGTCCCGGCGGCTTGTGGCTTTTCATTAGCTTTTTCGGAAGCCCCTGGATCCCAGCCACTTACTACCTCTGCTGGGATGCCCCTCCCTGCTCCCGCTCAGTCCTAACAGCTCAGAGGCCTCTCTGCACGTCTGTGGCCCCAGGCCCCTCTCCAGGCTCTCCGACCTGGAGCGAACCGTGCCACTGCTTCCAGGCTTAGCACGTGGAGCTTCAAAGGACTGAGATGATACACCGTGAAGTCCTTGACCCAGCAGCTGCTTCCCCTGGGAACGCTTCACCACCAGCAGCTACCAGGACCTCACGCAGTGTTGGCCCCACCGCCTCTGAAACGCCGGGTCATGGTGGTTCAAATCCACCAGCCGCGCTCGTGAAGCTTCCCGGGCTCAGACAGAAACCCTGCGTTAGAATGGCCTTGATGGCAGCCGACAGTGCTCTTTTTCTCACCTCTGCCCACCACCCTTACCAGGGCAGGGTTCTCCCTAAGTCTCCCACCGCAGCCCTTCGCTGAAGTAGGCGTCACCGAGGCAGACCCCACCCCCTTCCCTCTGGCTCTCCCCACCTGCAGACTCTAAAGACCACTCACCTGACAGGAAGAAGACCACCACCACGGAGTTGATGATGGAAAACCAGTGGATCTGCACGTCACTCATGGTCAGGTAAGTGTCCCACCGAGAGGCCCACTTGATGTCGCTTTCCTGGGTGGGGGAGGGAGCACTTAGCCCCTGGTCAGCCTGAACCACCTCCCTGCCCCGGCTCCAGGCCGCCACCTCACCTCCCAGTGGACGGAGTAGGTGAAGAAGAGCTGATTCTCCTTGCTGGGGTCAATTTTTTGGGGTGAGGAGTTGGGCCCCTCGAGCAGCGTGCACGAGCTCTTGTCATCTGTTTTGAGGTCTGTGAGAGACAGAGACTCAGTCTGGTCCTCAGGGGCTGCAGCTGCTGGGAACCAGGCTTTCAGGGCTCTGGGAGGGTTGGGACAGCGGGTGCCATCGGCCCCTCCCCTCCCTGGCCTGGAGGGCCACAGAGAGGTGTGTGGCAGGGGAAAGGAGAGGGCCTGGAGGCACTGGCCAGTCAATCCATCTGTCTCCACTGCACCCACACGGTCCCCCCATCCATCAGTGCCCCGAGGAGCCCACAGCGCTGCCTCGCCTCTCCCCACCATGCCTGTCTTCCACTCAGTCCGTCCTCCAGGACCTCTGTGATCCGGCCCCGCCTGCGGGTGCTGTCTTCCTTGGCTCACCCATCTCCTCACCTGCTCTCACAGCACTCATCCATCCATCCATTCATTTGGCCTGCGGGCCGAACAGAGGCCCCTTTTATGTTCAGACGAGCACAGTCTGCTCATCTCACTACCCCAGCCTGCAGGTGTGGGAGTACGAGATTGGGGATCTACACCCGCCAGAAGGGTCTGTCTAAGGCTGCATCTGAAACACACCCCCAGAGCTATAAAACAAACACACTAGAAAACCTCCTGTCGTGCAGGAGGAGGGAGGCGATCGATGGTGAAGCCAGGTCCACCCAGGCAGGCCCACCAGGGCGGGTGGGCCTGAATGCTCCAGTTAGTGCTCCCTGATGGCTGGGCCCCTCCTTCACCCGGCAGAACGACCTGCAGCCCTGCCTGCGGCTTGGTCCCCAGCAGGTCGCCCCCTGGCAGGTGCTAAGAAGGTGAGGCAGGCGCCCCTGGACAGATGTCTCCGGGATGCGGTGGCCCTGGCTCGGGTAGGTCCAAGGTCACCTCCATCTAGAGGGCACTTCAGGAGGCCGGTGGGAGGCACCCCTGGGGGTGGGAGCCCAGCCCGTCCAGCCCTGCCCCTCTGGCCAGACCCCCCCACTCACCCTCCAGCCTGACGCTCTGGGGAATCACCTCGAAGCGGACGACGCGGTACGTGTGCTCTTGGTCCTCCTCCACGTCCTCCCGGTGGTAGTAAAGGATGAACGAGAGGTGGTTGTGCACGTAGATCTGGAAGAGAGCCAGGCAGAGCGGAGCTGGGAGGCCAGAACCCAGCCTGCCCTGCCCCACTCGGCGGCTCCAAGATGCCCGGGCACTGCTCCCTCTGCCCGGTTGCCCCCGCTCCACAGTGAGGCACTCGGGGCTGCTGTCCCGGTCGGTGGGTCATCATGTTCTGAGCCACAGAAATCCCCCTGCCTGCGCTCTCCCTGTTCACAGCGCTCACCCCAGCTGGGCTGGGACCGGAGACTCCGCCCTGGTCACGTCCCCGTTTTCTGCCCCGCCCTCCCCAGGGGCAGTCTGAGCACACAGGTGCCCCTTCTGGAATTCTCTGGGGAAAGGCAAGTGGGACCAAGATTCGGGCCTCATTCTGCCAACCTTCTCCCAGCCAGGGGAGAAGCCCTGCAGGCCATGGGGCAGAGAGGGGGCCCTGCTGCTCTCTGTGACTGATCCGTGGGACTGACCCGTGCGAGCGGTCACTACCAGTCCAGACCATGAGCGCGCGGGGCAGAGAGATGCGTTTCCACGTGGTTCTCGGGGGCTGAACTGACCAGGCCCCGCTGACCGGGGGCTTACACACTGCCTCGGGGAACGGAGGGGGCAGCAGTGTGAAGCCACCATCTACTCTGGGGAAGAAAGAGGTGGCTTCCTGCCCCTGTGCAGACGCAGCCTGGGAAACCCACAGGGGTCATTCCTACCCTGCCCTGTGGGGTTGCTGTGCGCGGGCCTGGACACGAGGGCAGTGAGTTTGGCTTGGAGTGTCTGGTGCTCGGAGGAAGCAGCCAGGGCGCCAAGGCTGACGGGATTGGCTGCCAACCCGGAGGCCGCCGCTGGATCACGGATGTGGCAGTGCAGTCTTTCTGCAGAGACTTCAGCCTGAGAAACCCTCTGGGGTGGGGGCAGGCCTATCCTGCCTATCCATTGGGAGGCCACCGGGCTGCTCAGTGGGCAGCTACTTGATGGCCATGGGCCTGGGTGTGTGCTACATAGGGCAGAGAGGGGGTCCTTCTGCTCTCTGTAACCCCCCACTGGGCACGGACGGCTGGCACCGCATGCCAGAGATGAGGACAGGGAGGCTCAGAGAGGGGAAGCTGCAGACGCAGGCAGGCTTGCTCCAACCCAGGGGCCCACAGATCATAACTATGATGTAGTCCTGTCCTAAGGAACGATGAAAATTCCACTTTTTTTGGGGGGGTGGGTGGTGGGGTTGCCTTTGATCTTCTAACATGGAGTCTGATCTCCGAGGGACGCTGTCTCCCCTCCTGGCAGCACTCCATGCCCAGTCCCACTCCCACCCCTCAAAGCCCTGGGCCCTGCACGGCCCAGCTACTCCACCTTGTTGGCGTCTGTGAAGCCTAGCCGGTAGCCGTGCTCAAACTGCACGTCCTTCTCCTTCTTCTTGTCATCGCTGTCTCGGCTGGAGTAGAGCTCCAGGCGGGTGGCCACGGGCAGGTTGTCGGCAATGCTGGAAACCCAAGGCCCTGCTCAGTGCTCCCAGAACGCCGCCACCCGCACCAGCCTCCGCCGCCCCCAAGCCGAGGGCAGCAGGGCGCAGGGGCCCGCTTACAGGTGGACATAGTAGTCCTCTGTGATCCGCTCGGCCACCAGCCGGCTCTGCTCCACAGTCAGCGTCACGGGCTTGTTGGATGGGCTGCACAGAACCTCGCACTTCTTCTCACTGTTCATGAGAACCTGGAAAGGGGTGTTGACAATCCGGTCCCCTCTCAGCACCTCTCCTGCCGTAAGAGAGACAGACAGAGCTCAGAGCTTTAGCCCTGAGGTTGCTGAGGTTGGTCAAGTCACAAACAGAACCTTGGGCAAATACGGGGGTCCAGGGCCGTGGCTGGGCAGTCGATGTTCTTCCTCATCTGGCCCAGGCCAACCGACGTCCCCCTGACCCCTGATCCCTTCCCTCTCAGAGCTCACGGAACTCCCCACACTGGGTCAGGCCTTGGACCCAACTGCCATGCCATGGGGTGCCCTGCTCAGCCCCATGAGCCATTAACACCGCCTCAGCCTGCCTGTCTTGCTCCCATTTCACGATCCCTAGGAAGCTCTTCCTGGGCTCTTCACGACGGAGCTTGCCCCTCCCTCCTCTGAGTCCGCTCCATCGGGAGGCAGTGTCATGTGGCCTTGATGACAGTGGGCTCTGACTTCAGACCATCTGTGTTCGAATCCTGGCTCTGCCAGCTGAGCGATCTATGAAGCATCGCTTAACCTCACGGGGCCTCAACCTCCCATCTGTACAATGGGGACAGACATGACCAGCTCCTGGTCAAGGAACAGGGCAGGCGGGCAGCCAAGTGCTCCCACTGCCCAGGGTGACGGGACTCTGCACGCCAGGCTGAGCGGGGAGCAGAGCAGGGGGAAATGGACCACCTGAGGGGTTGTGCTGGAGTATCTTTTTACTTCATGGGCTGGCTGGCCCCTGGCATGCCTGCTGCCCAGGGATAACCTGCTGCCAGTCGTGGGCATGCAGGCCCTGAGCTGGGAACTGTCAGCGCCCCCAGAGAGCGGTCCCGTGGTTCCATGGCGATGTGAACGTGGGGCTGGCCTTCAGGAACACCTGGTCTACTCCTCGCCCGTCAAGTATGGGTCCTGGATGTGTGTCTCGCGGCCTAGCCCCATTTTCCCTCCCTCCCCAACGCAGACCGGGTGTCAGTATGAGTCTGGCCTGCAAGACGCCATGGCCAACAGACATCGCTGTGGGTTATGGAGTTTATGGCCAAGGGCACAGGTGCCACTCTTATAAAACAATTCCCAGCACTGCCTCTGGCCAGGGAAACTTTTGTCCTGCAGCGTACCTTCCAGGAGAAAGCACAGGGGCCTCCCTTTGGGAGACTCTGTCTGGTGGGAGACAGACTTGCCCAAAACGGCCACAATGATGAGAACACAGCACAGAACAAGAGGCACCGTGGCCATAAGAGTCGAGGGGCTGGACCTAGGAAGGTGTGCCTGAGGAAAGAGGGGCAGACTGGGGAGACAGGGAAGGACTTCGTGGCTGGAAGGCAGAGTACAGGCACAGGCCCTGCGGCGTGGGAGGGGTTTGCGTGGCTGTAATGCAGAGAAGGTCGGATCCCCTGAGTGGAGGGGAGCGAGGGAGAGAGGTGGGCTGCAGTGGGCCTTGAGGGGCCTGTGGCTCACCCTGGAAGTTTGAACTGTACCCAGAAAGCAAGAGAGGCCAGTGAGGGGGAGCTGTGCCCATCTGGTCACTTTTGTGAAGGGAGCAGGGAGGCTTCAGAGGGCTGGCTGTGGGCAGCGGTCCCACGGATGGTTCTGGAGAGCGGCACAGCTGAGTCTACAGAGTCTGGAGCTCCTGAGCAGGCAGCAATCTCTGCCAGGCCAGTGAGGGGCCGGGTGCCAGGCACACTCAGGTTCTGCAGCCAGCTAGGAGACACGGTGACCTGACACGTAGGGCACTGTTAGTGTGGCCGAGTTATGGCGCCCAGAGATCAGGGTGAATGTCTGGCGTTTACAACATCTGTGGTAGGTCACAGGGTCCCACGCTGACCACTCAGGGGCCTCATTCAGCGTGCCAAGAGGCAGTTCTGACAAGTGATTCTTGGAGGGTGGACGTGACCAGCTGGGAGAGGACCAGAACAAAGGGGGCCTCAATGAAGCCTTTTCCTCCCAGACCTTTCTAGAAGCCATGACTAGGCAAGCCCGGGGCCCTCAGCTGACAAACCTGTCTGTGGCCAGGTACTGAGGGGGCCAGAGCCGGTGGGGGTAGGTCTTAATAGCCAGTTCAACAAAACGGGGGCACTACATCCTCTGGGGCGGCACAGGCACCAATAACACATGTGCAAGGCCCAGTGCCGCAGTGACTTGGGTCACCCACTGCCGTTTACAGATACAGATGACCCTGGGACAGCCACGTGCCCCACGAGGGAGCCATGAGCGAGCTCTTTCCCCACTGCCCACCTCCGCTCAGGCCTGGGAGGGGACGGAAGAGCACACACATAGGGCGGAGCGGGGCCGCCACCCCACGCAGGCAGGGAGCACGTGTTGACATGGCAGAGGACCTCCTGGTCTGTAAGAGGCTCGCTTCTAACACAGAAGTGCTCCTTGGAACTGCTGCAAGTGGGGCGCCGACCCCGACCCCTCGAGCAAGGACACACACAGACCCCGCGGCCTGACTCTGAAGGCTGCGACCTCGTCTCTCCTCTGCTGAGGAGACCCGGATGCCCAAGCTGGGAGGCTTCTCGAGCAGGGTGGCTGGAGCACAGCAGGGCGCGGAGAGAGGAAATGGGGGTGAGGCAGCAGGCGAGCCCAGAGGCCAATTTCTGTTTAATACCACAGGGAGGACTCAGGTGCGAGTGGCATTTGGGGTACCCCGTTTTGTTAAACTGGCCATTAAGATCTCCCCCTGCCTGCTCTGGCCCCCTCAGTACCTGGCCACAGACAGGCTTGTCAGCTGAGGGTCCCCGAGCTGTGAGAGCCTTGGTGAGGCTGGCAGAGCAGACAGCCCGGCTGGGAGGGAGAGGAGAGACATGGCTTCTGTTCGTCCGTCTGTCCGCCACCCATCCATCCAAACACATCCATGTGTTAACCTCCAGGACGATTCAGTGGCAGGCACAAAGGAAGCACCCACACTCTGTCCTGAACACACACCTCTGCGGGGCGTCAGATGTCACCCCTGGAGAACTGTACCCTATTGCCGAACGGCTCGAAGCCTCAAAGACTGCTGCCGGCCTCCCCCGCTGCTTCAGACGGGGCGCAGCCGAGCGCTCACAGGCTGGACGGCTAAGGGCTGTGTGAAAGCTCCAGCCGCTCTGCGGGAGGAGATGGGGCTTCCATTCCTGTAACGAGTGACAGTCTCCACACCCCACGGGGGGTTCTACGCCCTGCTCAGGGTCGGCATCAACAGGACAGCCCAGAGTCTGGTTTTGATGGGGCTTCTCTGCTGGCTTGAGGACGGACAGTTGGTGTGGTGTCTGGGTGAGCCCCCCGGACTCTCAGGGACCCTAAAGCACAGGGGAGACCTGCTCCCCCGGGCTCCTGTAGCTGTCATCCTCATGGGAGCAAATCGTCGGGTCTCTTTTCTACTGCGGAATCGCTGGTGGGCACGAACCACTGACCTGTTAGCAGCCAAGGTGACAAAAGTCACCAGGTGACAGAGGGCCAGTGCTCAGCTCCCCGTCGAAGCCCAGCTCAGTCACTAACCTCTGGGCTGAGCCAAGAGAGGTCACGTCACCGGCAAGCCCCACCCACTCCTGCTGTGTCCGCGTCCACCCCGACCCACGGCAGCCCCACAGGCAGGTCAGAACGGCTCCCGGTCTCCGCGGGAACAGACCACTCTCCTTTCGTCTTTCTCCTGCAGAGCAGCTGGTGGATTTGAACGGCTGATCTCACCATCGGCAGCCCAGGGAGTAAACAAACCACCCTGCTACCCAGGCTATCTAACGAGTTGGAAAACAACAACAACAACCCCAAACCAAAGCACCAAACTCACTGCCGACGCGGAGCGAGCGCCCCTACAGGGCAAGGTAGAAGTGCCCCTATGAGTTTCCAGGACGGTAACTCTTCCCTGCAGCCTGTAAAGTGGGGATCAAAATGGTAACCACCTCCCCAGGGCTGTATGGCAGGATGAATGAACGAAAAGGAAACACATGGACTCAGTCGACTGGTGCCAGGCACACGGGGAGCGCTGCCCAACCGGGTTGGCTGCCGTTGCTGGGACGGAGAGAGCCGGGCTCCCCCTTCGGGCAGGTGGCGAGCAGCCTGGAGAACTTACCCAGGTTCTCGGCCTTGTAGGTTATCTTGCGGGGCCGACAGAAGGGCAGTGAGTAGTATTCATAAGGTAGCTGGGTTCGAGAGCTCGTGAGCTTCACGGCCTGGGGGGAGAATAGAGACCCTTGTCCATAATTCCAGCAGAAATCTCCCGGACCACGATCACCGCGTCAGTAAATGCTCCCTGGCGTGCTCACGTCTCCAGTAGACTTGACACGATTATCTAAGAAGCAGTGCAACAGTGACAGACTATGTTAAACAGGCACACACAAGCCCGTCTAATAGATACGAAGACTCGTGTGACCCTACTGATTGCCTTTGACCCAGTGATTCCGCTTCTGGGACTCTGTCCTAAGGAAACACAAGGGGGTTTCCCAAAGTCTGTGGACAAATCCCCTCCTCTTTGAATTCTGTTTTTGCCTCACAAACTTCTGGAAGCCCCATTGTAACTTTGAATGAGGAAAGCATCGAGGCACAAAGGTTCACAACCATAGCTGTCTCCCCTCTGTTCCCTGCCTCGGGCTTTGAGCCCTACTCAGTACATGCTCAGCTCCAATTCTCACTTAGGTCTCAGCTCGATGCCCTCACCTGGGAGGCTTTCCCTGCGCCGCGCATGCCACGCCACCCCCCACCTCCCCATCTCCATTCCAGCACACCGCGTTCCCGTCAGCTGACTGGTTGCTGCCGCCTGGCCTCGCACACTAGAATCTTGATCGAAGTTCCAGGAGGAGGCGAAGACTGTGGGCACCCCGGTCGCTCGATGGGTCTGCCGAATGGATGTTCATCACATGTCGGCTGTCTATGGTCGTGAGGAGAATGGCCAGCACAATACAGCTGCCACCAGGGTCCCGACTGTGGGAGACCGGGGAGTCAGCGGGGCCCAGGCGCTGCATGACCCCTCACGCAGCCATCCCAAACCTGGCAGGGAAAGCCCCGGTGGATGCTTGGGGGATGATGCAGTGTGGCGACCAGGGCCCCGGGAGTGGGGCCGGTGGCTTCTAAGCAAACGACACAATTCCCAGCAACGTCCTCCCGCCCTTCCATACCCCTGAGTCTGTTGCAGGGCCCTGGGAAGAAGTACAGTCAAGAAATGTGGTCCATCTGGCGCCCCAGCGACTACCCTGCAGGGTGGGACACAGGGAACTAAAGCCACCCAAGAGAGGCCGGCTAACGGGCGCGGGCGGAGGGCGGAGAAACACAGACATGCTGCACATACACGATACCACCTTGGCGATTTAGCCGTCGGGACTTCAGTGACAGGCAACTCAAATACCTTGATTCAAGTTGTTAGAGGTAAGGGAGGTCATTATAGACAGCCAAAAATGGTGCATCAAATGAGCACAGTCCCCGTAAATCTCCCTCCAGTCTAGTGTTGGCTACCTCAGTCTGCTTCCGGGGGACCTGCCTCAGGCCAACACTCCCCCTCAGGACTCTGAGAAAGCCACCAGGCATGCACGTTTGCACAATCATCAACTGTGCTCTCAGCTGGCTCCATGCAGGTTCACCACCCTCTTCTCTACCCCCCCACCCCCCTGCCGTGGCTATTGGTCCAAAGGTGGACACTGGGCAGGCGAAGGGGAGGTAGCCCAACAGGGTGCCTTTCCTCCGGACTCTGAATTGATGCAACATTTCCCAAACTGTGATCGTTCAGGCGCGGAGCTGCCCAGCTCTTCACTGATCCCTTGTCCCAGTGTTCCCTTGTCCCGGAGTCATTTTATCGAAATGCGCGATCTATTTAATAAGCAAGCGTTATCTCTATTGAAATTGGACACCGATGATAACCCCCAAATCATGAGTTGATGTACTAGTTCTGCTTCTTAATATGCACTAGAAGAAAGTAATCCTGACAATCTCTTTAGGAGCCGGTTGAGAGCCTTTCTGACACCAAAAGGTCAGCAGCACACAATTTGGAAACACTGTGCGGGGGAGGCTGGCTGGTGGAAACCGAGCACTCAAGGAGGCTGCGCACAAGGTAGGCAGAGGAGGCTGTCACAGGTGCAAGGGGGAAGCAGGGGTGCCACAGAGGAGGTGGGCTAGCTGAGAATAAGAGACATAGAGAAGTGACAGAGAAAGAGTCAGAAACAGGAGAAACACACACACACACACAGAGAGAAAAAGAAGGAACGAGATAGAGAGAGGTCAGAGGTCCTGTGGGCATCCTACTTCCTGCCGGCGAGCCCTCCTCTTCATGGGACACTGCCACTGGCCTTTGCTCTGGGCCACCAGAGAGCACAGGTCAGGCAGGATCCAGCTCCACGGGGCCCTCTAGCTGGCACACCTGGCACAGGCGCACCAAGAGTCCCGGAGTTCACTCACCTTGATTTCGACAGGGTCGTTCTGGTGGAAGTTGATTGGAGCAACCCCGGGGACATAGAAGGCTCCCGTTTCACATATGACAGAGAGTAGCAGCAGAGATCTCGGCAGCCACTCCTGCTGGGAAGAAGAGCGGCTGAGTTGGATGGGGGAGAGTGGAGACCAGCAGCCTGGAGCAGGTATTTATTGTCAGCTGGCCCACAGCCATCCTCCCTCTGAGAAGCCGGGGACACCAGCAGGTATGGTCTTGCCAAGGCTCCTAAGAGGAATCTGAGCCACTGATGTGGCATTGCAGAAACAATGCCATTGAAGGAACATTGAAGGAACTCAAGCTGAGCAGGGTTCTTGCCACGGCTTCACTCTGCCAGGAAGTGCCCACCTCACCCAGAGATGTGTCCGAAGCCTCCCCAGTGGTATGCGGCCCCCATCGGCTCCCTTGCCCCGGCCACACTGGTCACACTGGTGCTGCCTGACACAGGGAGCCTGTGCCCCCCCACCCCGCCCTTTGCTGGACTACCATCCCTGTGGGTGACCTCTCGCCTGTCTTACTAAACAGGTAGCTATAAAACGGCCTCCGCAGGCCTCCCGAGGCTCACTTCCCCACCCCGAGTCTGCTTTATTCCACCCCGGTAGAACGTGCATTGATGGATTTGCAAAGTGTTTGTTCCCTCCACTCGAACGTGAGCTGTAGGAGCCGCGCTGTGGGAAACCTGGCACAGAGAGTAACACCGGCCGGGGGAAGGGCGAACCAGGAAGAAAAGGCAAGAGCGAGCGCTTTCTGGCCCCCAACATTCCCCGCTGATGCGGCCCAGAGCTGCTCTTCAGCAATCCCAGCGCTTCAACCCTCAAGGGATGAGAGCAGCTGCCTGTTGACCGCGCTCTCTCGTGCTCACCATACCAAAGGACTTGGCACGCACGCACGCGTGCACACATACACGAGCCTGAAAGCCCCCACCCCTCATCTGCCTTCTCTGTCCACTCCCCTCACTGCTGCTATCTTGAAGCCGATTTC
>PVJH01046261.1:0-11938 GCA_004026705.1 Nesogale talazaci | reverse complement strand
TTGGTTTTCATCTGACACCAAGTGGTCAAAACTTGCTGGGATGTGAAGCGGAGAAGGCGAAGAGGGAGGGAAAGCAGATGCAGGGAATGGTATAACCGGAGAGGGAGGGAAGGAGCGTGGCCCAAGGACACACGTGAAAGGTGGAGCCAGGGCTGCCAAAATACATTGCGACCGCGTATTCAAGGGGAGCCTAATTCTCTATGAACTTTCATCCTAAACACATTCAATGGTTCTATTAAAATACAGTTTTCCGGGCTGAGCCCCGGTACCGTAAGTGGTTGAGTGTGACTGCGGCCCGCAGGGCTTGGCCGTTCAAATCCAGGGGCAGCTCTCAGAAGCAGCGCTGGGTAGCTCCCACCAGAGGACAGTGATGTCCCCCCCCCCCCAAAAAAAAACCAGTTTTCCTGGACAAGGGAGCAACACGGTTTAGACCTGCAAAGCTGGGCCTTCTCTCTTTTCTCTTCTTCGTATCTCTCTCTCTCTCTCTCGTTAAACTTGGCTATCGCAGGTCTCAAAATTCTGTGACCAAGGTTTTTGTTTCTTTGTTTCTTTTTAAATCATTTTATTGGTGGATCGTACAAGTCTTATCACCATCCATTTGCACATTTGTTGCCATCGTCCTTCTCAAATCATTTTCTTTCTACTTAAGCCCTCGGTACCAGCTCCTCGTTTCCCCCGCCTCCCTCCCTCCGGAACCCTCGATGATTTATACATTTTTTTTTTTCATGACTGAGGTTTTTGGTCAGGTCATTTCATAGCAATGACTTCCAGCTGCCACTCCAAGAAGAAACCATCTACGCCACACTCCTCTTGCTCTGAAGCAGGGCTCACTCACTCACCCACACTCACTGCCACAGGACAGAGTGTAGCTGTCCCGGTGAGTTTCAGAAACAGTCACTCTTTACGGGAGTAGACAGCCTCCCTTTTCTCCCTTGGAGCAGCTGGTGGCTTTAAACCATTGACCTTGCAGTTAGCAGCCCGACACATAACCTCTTTACCACCAAGGGTCTTTAAAGCTGCGGTGGGGGGCCTTTTTTTTCTGACAAGGCTCATTTGGATATTTGTTTATTTATTTATTTTTGTGGGCATCACTGCCTCTGGTGGTTGTGGGCGCTACCCAGCCGCTGCTGGATTTGAACTGCCAAGCCCGCAGGCTGCAGTTCCGCACTCAACCACTTACGCCACCGGGGCTCAGCCCTCTCATTTGGACATTTATAAGCTCATGCCTGGGTCCTACTGGTCAACCACTTACTTAGCTCATGAAGATGGCGGCTGGAACTGCTTCTCTTGGGTGGGGTATGTGATGTGTCAGCTGGTGCTAGTGATTTCTCTGGACTTCAGTGACCGGCGGCCTGGACCTTCTATTCTGCCTATCTGCTCTAAAGGGCTTATGGCGCCTTCTTACCATGAACAAAGAAGGGCTGGTGGCCAGGGTGTTATGGGTTGGGCTGTTAACTACAAGGACGTCAGTTCAAACCCACCGTGGCCCTGTGGATAGTCATCTGGATAGTCTCCCAGCCTCGGAGACCCTGAGGAGGAAGGTACAGTTTGTCCCCGTATGATGGCCTTGGGGTCAGAATTAACTAGAAAGCAGAGGTTTCGGTCGGGTGGCTTATCATCGACCAATCTCTTACCACAAAACTGAAGTGACCCACGGAGGGGCACAATTCTGAGGCCGTGCTGCCATGGCTGAGGGAGGTGGAGGGGCAGGTTTCACCAAGGCAGCTCACCTCACCTTCCGCACACCCGGAGTCCCGCCACTGGCATCTCTCCCCACCGGCGCTCTCCTTGGGCTCAGGCCCTCCCTCCTAACACCATCTTCTGTGGTTCCAGCCGCCTTCTAGAAAACCAGCGTGGGTGCCTTCTGGCCAGGGGCCAGAAACTTGAACTTTGCCCTGTGGTGTTGAGAGGGCCAGCAAGGAGGCTGGCAGCTCCTCGGTGCCGATCTCCTTCCATTCAGGGGGTGCCTGCTGAGCCCAGCGCCGGGCGCCAGCGGCCAGACGCGAGTGGCAAACAAGAGTGGCACGGCGCCAGGGCCCGGGACCTCCGAGGCCACTCCGGCCAGCGTTATGTAACAGTGGCCGGGCAGGCAGAAATGAGCTGGCGGCCGCAGAGCACGGCCAGAGTCCACCCTGCACATTCCTGTTCCCCGCACACGCTGCCTCCTGTCCCGTGGTCCTGGGCACGGGGAAGCCTCCTCCTCTGTGCACCCCGGGCCGTGGGGGTCACTCTGGACCCGTGAGGGTCATCCTGGGCTGTGGGGTCACCCTGGCCATGAGGGTCATCCCGGGCCATGGGGGTCACTCTGGATCCGTAAGGGTCACCCCGGGCTGTGGGGGTCACTTGGGTCCGTGAGGGTCACCCCGGGCCCGTGGGGGTCACTCTGGACCCACCGCAATGGAGCGAAGAGCAGGAACACTATCAGCATGCAGGGAAAGTGGATTAAAAAAAACACACCCAGTGGGCGGGGCCGGAAGCGGAAGTGCCTCGCTGGGTCCCGCCCCCGGAAGCCGGAAGCGCTGGTTCTCCCGAGGGGCGCCCCCTGGGATTCCCGCAAACCTCGGACCTCGAGACGGCAGCAGTCCAGTCTGTGGCAGCTCGGGAGGAGGGGAGTCCAGGCCCAGCACGAGCGCGCGGGGGCCTCCTCCTCCCCGAAGGACTCGAGACCGGGACCCGCCTTCGCTCTTTGAGGACCAAATTTTGTTGTTGTTGTTGTTTTTTTTTGGGGGGGGGGGCATCACTGCCCTCTGGTGGTGGGAGTAGGAGGCCCAGCCTTTGCTCCTGTGACCTGGAATCGAACCTCCATCCCAGTGGGCCGCAGTCCCGCGCACAACCACTACGCCACCGGGCTCAGCCCGAGGACCAATTTTTTTTTTTTTTTTTTAGGCATCACTGCCCTCGGGTGGTGGGAGTAGGAGGCCCAGCCTTTGCTCCTGGGAGACGGAATTGAACCTCCATCCCAGTGGGCCGCAGGAGGACCAAATTTTTCATCAAGAACCACTCCCCCACCGCCGTCAACGGTGTCCCGCCTCAAATCTGGTCACCTTCCGGCTCATAAGGACACCAGTTCCCGGACTGAGAGCCCACTGAAGTCAGGAAGGGTCGCATCCGGACTTGACTGCATCTGCGAAGACCCTATTTCCAATCACGGTCCCGTTCACCAGTGCCAGGCCTTAGGACTTGGACTCTCAAGATGCCAGGAAGTGCATGTCAGGAGTGACCAAGCGATTGCGTGCTGGGGTGCAATCCTCACACTCGACAGTTCGGAACCGCCAGCAGTTCCTGGGGAGAAAGACCGAGCTTTGTGCTCTCATAACCAGATACAGTCTCAGAAACACCCAGGGGCCTCCAGGAGTCAACACAGACAGACTCAGTGGCAGGGAGAGTGGAGAGGCCAGGCCCTGGAAGAGGACATCACCATGTCCGGTAAAGAAGAGGGACAGCGAAGACTGCAGGCCCTGGATGAGATGCACTGTAGCCGTGGCTGCAATCATGGACTTGAGCACAAGGACGATGTGAGGCCAGCACAGCACCGGGCAGTGTTCCCTTCTGTTGTGTCTGGGTCGCCCGGGGTTGGAATCAACTGGACCACACTTCACCAACAATTCCGGGAAATAAAAATCCGGGCAACTTTAGGGGACTCTTCCAGAAGACTCTTAAGACTTTAGAGGACTCTTAAGAAGCCCTGGTGGAGTGGCGCTGTCAGCTAAACCTTGAGCTGCTCGCCTCAAGGTTAATAGTTCAAACTTAGCGGCCACTTCTTGGGGGAAAACATCGAGACTGGCTGCTCCTGTAAACAGTCACCGCTTCAGAAACCCCACAGAGGACCAGAGTGACTCAGCATAGACTTGATGGCTGCAGGTCTGGGTTTTTTTTTTTTTTTTCGTTTTTGTAATCCCTATTAAAAAACCCAATGACTCTTGAGGGCAGAGCAGAACTGCCCACAGAGCTAACAAAGCCTCGGTGGCATAGTGGGTTATGCATTAGCCAGTCAGGGGGTGGACTTGGGCCTCTGCTCTCTCCCTCCCTCAAGACAAGGACACTTTGTTCTAACAAATTGGCAGTCTGAGATGCTCACCCGCCCAACACACTTGCTGAAGACAAAGTGGGTACACAAGCAAATGAGGTGAAGAAAGCAGATGGTGCCCGGCTATTAAAAGATAGAATGTCTGGAGTCTTAAAGACCTGAAGTTACACAAGTCAAGCTGCCATTCAGGAGAGAAGCAAGAAGTGCACACGAAAGAATCACACCGTCCACCATTGATGCGATCACGAGGAGTCAAAGGGACCCAGAAATAGACCTTAGCCGGTACATAACAAACAAAAACATATTGTTGAGAATGGGGGGGGGGGGGCTGGAGCAGAGATCCAAAACCCATCTGTAGACAATGGAAGCAAACGCCCCACCCCCCATCCCCCGCACAGAGGGGCCACAGGGAAGGGATGGATCAACCAGGGTGCGGGAAAGCATGGATGAAACACTATATCCTCTGGTTTCATGAGGCCTCCTCACCTCCCCACCCCCATCTGACCTCAGTGCTGCTGCTCCGTTCAAACTAGACAAGAACACGTGCACAGATATAGAAAAGAGGTGGGAGCTCACGACCCACAGAATCCAGGAACGGGAGTGGGAATAGTGAAACCAGAAGGGGAGGGGGAGAGGAATGGGGAAAGGGGTTACTGATCGCAATGATCCACACATAACCATATACCCCTCTCTGGGGAGAACAACAGAAAACATGGAGGAGGAGAGACAGTGGTCCATGTGAGATAGGGAACTAATAACAATATACCATCTATCAGGGAGTTATGAGGGTGAGGTGGGAGGGGGGAAAGAGGCGCTAATACCAAGGGCTCAAAAGAAAGTACTTGTTGGGCTGAGCCCCAGTGGCGTAGTGGTTGTGCGCGGGACTGCGGCCCACTGGGACGGAGGTTCAATTCCAGCAGTGGGGCTGGGCCTCCTACTCTCACCACTAGAGAGCAGTGATGCCCCCCCCCAAAAAAAAAACCAAAAAAAAAAAATTAAAAAGTACATGTCTAGAAGAGAATGAAAGCAGCATATGTACAAATTGGCCTGATGCGAGGGATAGAACGGGGAAAGAAACCACCAGCTCCCACGGGCGAAAGGTGAGGTTTCTACCTCTGGAAAGAAAGAGTCAGTCTCAGAAACCTGCGTGGGGCAGCCCTGCCCTGTGCTACAGCGTCCCCACGACAGCAGTGAACTTAGTCTGGTTCTGCATCTTGAGCGGGCTGCCCCCTCCTTCTCCCCAGGAGTGGTTGGCAGCTCATGGGTCAGCCCCTCGGCCAGCAGGGCACACACAGACCAAGGATAGAATCATTCTCCTGTATTGTCTCTCTTTCCCAGGAGCCCTGCTGGCATGGGAGTTCAGGCTTGGCCTGTGTGCCACAAGGTCAGCGGTTCAAAGCCACCAGCTGTTGGACGGCCGAAAGAGGAGGCTTTTACTCCCGTTAACCGCCACGGTCTCAGGAACCCACAGGGCCAGTCGCCGGGAGCCAGCATGGACTCATGGCAGTACGTGTCCGTTTCCATGCGTCGTAGGTGCCCTCGTGTCTTGGCAGTAAATACCCTGGTGTCCCTGTCCCAGTGCTGTATCCAGGGGCAACACTTCCCCCTGTGGCCTCTCTTGGTCTCTTGCAGAGGCCAGGCCTGGTGCTGGAGACATGCCCTCCCCTGGGCTCACAGACAAAGCCATGCTATCGTCACTGCCTTTCCCCACCACCTGGAGCCCCCCCTCTTACGCAGAGACCTGTCCCGTTGACGTGGTTATATGGTTCCCAACAGCCACCGCCAGCGGTGAGTTATCAAGACCTACTCGGATCCCAGGAGGGGCCTCTGCTTGCAGGGCCAGGCTTGCAGGGGGGCTGGGCTCCTTGGACAGCCTCACGGGGGTCTGTGTGCCAGCTATTTCCAGTCTCCAAGCATCCCCTCAGCTCCACTCTCTCTCACAACCCCCACCCCCACCCCGGCTTCCCTCTGAGCTCTGGGAGGGAGAGCTGGAGAGGAGATGTGCTGGTGTTGGTGATGCTGGGGGTGGTGGTGGTAGGGGGTGGGGGGCGTTACAGTGCTCAGGCCTCAGCCCGGTCAATGATTCTGGGCGGTGGGGCTCCCGATCTGAGCACCCCCTCAGGGGTCTGGTCCATCATCTCCTCCATCAGAACATCAGAACATGCAGGGCTCCTCCTCCTGTCTGCCCTGATGGCTGCAGGTGGCTCAGGCCACGCAGCACTGGTCCCCATGCAGCCCTCTCTCCAGGGTCCTCCCCGCAATGGCATCCACTCTGATTCAGCCTGGCCCTTGGGTGACTCCTAAGGCCCTCAGCTCCCTGCCCTCCTGCTGCTCCTGTACCCGCTGCTCCAGGGAGCTGGGCTGGCACCGCCTGGCGTCCAGCGAGCAGGACTCCTTGGTCCGCTGCTCCCTCCCAGGCTCGCCAACAGGGAGCTCAAGCGGGAGGGCCAGGAAGGAGAAGATGGGCCCAGGCTGACTCCCGGCTGTTTCTGTTCGTCCCAAGGCAGGCGACACAGCCCCTGGCGGCGGTGTACTGGGTTACAGCTCAGCGTCCCGGTTCCCAGAGCTGGTCTCTTTGTCCCCTTCTGCCAGGCTTCTAACTCTCCCCTGTGGTCTCTCAGCCCTCGGGGTGAGGGGTAGCCACTTCTACCATCAGTCACCCCAGGGCCAGCTCTCCGCAGTCTTGGTCCTGCCCTGCCTGTCTGACCGATGAGTCACCATGAAGTGCCCTTAGGAAGGCGGGAGTTTGTTCTGTTTGGCACATCTGATTGTGGGAGTGGTTATGCACGAGGTTGCTAACTCCAAGGTCAGCAGTTCAGTACCGCCAGCTGTTCTGTGAGGGAAAGAGGAGGCTTTCAGAATTAACCGTCTGGGAAACCCACAGGGGGCACGTCTACCCTGTCTCCTAGGGTCGCTGCAAGTGGGCACCCGCTGGAGGGCTGTGAGCTTGGTGTGGGAGTTTTTGTTGTTCATTAGAGACCCTGCTTTGAGAAGGCAGCTCCTTTTGGGTCACCTTTCCTGCACCTTCTGACCCCAGGGGCCCGTCCGGTCCCCGGTGCCCTGCTTCCATTCCCCGGACCCTCCGTAGCCCACCGTGTTTCCATGAGACATGTAAGGTTCTCAGCGGCTACTTCCTGCCTCGTCGTCCGTCTCCGTGGAAGCCCAGTCCCTTTGAACAGCTTCTCTTTGGAAGCCCGACTGCTCCTGAGAGGCAAGGAGGGCGAGACTCTGCCCCAGGGACTTTGAGGATGTTCCAGGGGAGACCAGGCCCTGGAGAGGCATTGGGCCGGGCCCGGTCAAGGGGCAGCGACCGAGAAGAGGGTCCTCAGCAAGACGGACAGACGGACACGGTGGCCGTCACCAGGGCCTCCCTCGTGGGAGCAATGGCAAGGATGGTGGGGGAGCGGCTTTGCTCTGTCAGGCATGGGCTGCTGTGGGCCTGAGCCAACCTGGTGGCACCCAGCGTCACCCCCAGGGGAAGGAACGGTTCCCAGGGGCATCGTGGGTGACATGTGGGGCGGCCGACTATGAGCGAGGTCAGATGTCCAACCCAGTGGCCGCTGTGCAGGTGGAAGAGGAGGCCGTGTGTCCCCTTGAAGATCTGCAAGCTCAGAGACCCTATAGGGGACAGCAGGGCGGGGGGAGCAGTTCTGCTTGGTCCCAGACAGGTCATTCTGCATGAGACTCGACATGGCGGTGGCAGCGGCGGCAGTGGGTCTGGGCCACGGTAGTCCTATGTGGCCGCGTGTAGTACATTGACGGTCTCATCCTCACATGGGCACTTGCAGGTGTTGGTTTTAGACCCTTCTGGTCAGAGACTGTTGTACGCCAGGCTGTGCCTCTAATGGAGTTGATGTCAGGAGCCAGGACGGACAGAAGGCGGGGCCGGGCCCCGTTCTGGATGACACAGGAACGTGGGGCTGAACACGTCCTTCCAACAGGGTCCCAGCTGTCAGTGCTGCTCCGGCCGCATCATCGACCCGGCTGGGGTGAAGGGGTCAGGGTCAGCCCTCCGTGCTGTCAGACTCCTCAGTTGTTCATTTGAAACCAACGTGGTCAAGTCCCTCACGCTACTTATACCCCCGGCGACACAAAACCCCACCGGCCACACTCACACGATCTTCTCCTTAGAAACACCAACCCTCTCCCCGGATTCCAGATGACCCAGAACCTTCCACAACTGGGAGTCGCCATAGTAACTGACAAAAGTGCCCATGCAGCCCCCTCCCCGCAACTTGTCTTCATGGCCGGAGTACGTTTTTATCGTGTGTGCGAGCTTAGGTGTTTACAAGTATGTACGCAGCTGGATCTGCACCCCCGAGCCTGCGGTCTGTGCCCTTCAGGTGTGGAGTGAACTCACGTCCACGGTAGGACAAGCAGCCAGTGGAGATGCCAAGGGCAGCACTGACCCCTGGGACACAGCTCAGGGGGTCCGGAGGGAGGGGAGGGCCGGGACGCATGTGAGAGACAGGCACTCCCAGCAGGGGGTAAGCCGAATCAGAGATGGACGAAGTACTGACTGATGATCTGCTCTGTCAGCCCTCACGGATTCCCACTGCCAAGTTTGAAAACAACACCAGAACTATATATGTAGGGGCGCGCGCGTGTGTGTGTGGCTGACCGTGTTCTGAGGCGTACGGTTTTCAGCTGCTCCTTCCTCCGTGTGGAGAGCCGGTTCCTTCTTCATCGTCCATTCTTGGTCTGGAACCCACAGGGAACCATTCCTGTACATTCATAAAGATACTGTAATAAGGGGCTGAGCCCCGGTGGCGTAGTGGTTGTGCGTGGGACTGCGGCCCACTGGGATGGAGGTTCAATTCCAGCTCCACAGGAGCAAAGGCTGGGCCTCCTACTCCCACCACCAGAGGGCAGTGACGCCCAAAGAAAACAACAAAAAAAAGATACTGTAATAAAAAACACCCATAATAAAAACTGCATTGTTGACTGAAGAACCGCTGTTTTGTGCCCTTTCACCCAGATCACCATTAAAAAAAAAAACATTCAGATGGTTTGTCCAAGGTCAGAAACAAATGAGGGCAGAGTCCCTGGGATAGAATGGCCTCACGACTGTTGTTTGCTGGACTCACGGGCGTGGCTCCGTGTAGCTCTGCGCTTCCTGGCCTTTGACTAATCAGTGTGGACAAACACTCTCCCCTCCCTTACCCGGGAGCTCAGACATGCCAAGCGCTGTTCTAGCTACTCGGGGTAGATTCCCTGGCTCAGCCCTCTAAGGCTTATGCTTTCACCCCTCACGAAGTCTTCACCGGTGGCCAGCAGAGCAGACTGCACTCCACGCGGTTCCTGCTGTTACACCTCTGGAAAGGAGTGAGTGCGTTCATTGAAGACTCCGCACATGGTTTTTCATGGGGCGAGCTCCCAGAAGGAGATCACCAGGCCTTTCTCCCGGGGCACCTCCGGGTGGATTTGAACCCCGCAACCTTCCCATTCGCAGCTGAGCAGTTACACGTTTGTGCCCCCCAAAGACGGCCCACAAAATCTTAGGAGAAGGTGAGCTCTGACTGTCCCTGCCGGCCGAGGTGAAGGGAAGAAGGCGTGATCTGTGGTCTGAGATCACCCAGCTGGGACCAGCTGGTGCCTGTGGCCTGGTTCCAAAGTCAGCTCTCGGCAGCGGGTGGGCGAGGCTTTGTTCTCAAGTGCCGAAGCAGCCGAAAACGCTCCCACGGGGAGGCTTTTAACAAACAGAAACTGAAGCACTCCCTGTTTGGGAGACCAGCAGTCTGAATTCAGGGGCGGGTCTGGGAGAAGGCGGGACCACTGACCTCCAAGTTCAGCGGTTCAAAACCACCAGTCGTCCCTCAGGAGAACAAGGTGGCTTCCTATGCCTGGAATGGATTCGTCTCGGGAACCCGCCGGGGGCAGTTCTCTTCTGCCCTCTAAGGTCAGTCTGAGTCAGAATCCACTAAGGCAGTGGGTGAAGGGGTGGTGTTGACCCCAGATCCCCAAGAAGCAATCGTCTCCCACCTCCTCTTTGTTGGTGACAATAGGGCCCTCTGAATGCCACTCTCTAAAGCCTCAAAAAGAGATTGGCTTAATCCTGTAGATTGCCTCCCCCCGCATCTGTAGCCTAGCAATCGGGATTCCTAACGGTCACATCAGATCACATAAGGGGGGATAACTGCACAAGTCTGGGAACCAACCGTGACTTAGCCAAGTGGACACACCACACCGATGTGGACAGTAGACAAAGAGAACAGTCGACCCTAACATGGAGAGCCTGTCAGTGTTGTCATGAATATTTTCATTTTTTTTTTGGGGGGGGGGAGGGAGTTATAGAAACAGGATCACCTTGAACCTGATCGCCGCGGGGCCCCCTGGGTGATTTGTTCCGGAATGGCTGTGACCCGTCTCCTTATCTTCCGGCTGCTCCTGGCCGCTTGCCCTCCTGTGTTATCCTGCCCAGGAGCTGCTGTACACCTGGCCGTGTGGCCAGGGACGTCTCGCTGCTTGGCAGGCACGTCTCCCCGGACGCCCGGTGCTTGCGAAGTGCAGAGACACTTCCGTGGGTGCTCCTGAGAGCCCCACGGGGCGGAGGGGGTCCCCGATGTGCTCTTCCAGGTCGTCCCCGCGGCGGCTCCCGTCACTGTCCTTGGCGATGTTGCCAAGGGTCACTCCCGGCGTGCTTGGCTCTGTCTGCCCAGGACTTCTGCTCCCGGCCCCGGCGTGGGTTCCGGTACCCCGTGGAGAGAATCGGCTGCGAGATCCAAGCCGGTGCTATTTTGGGAACTCAAGATCGTGCTCACTCAGCCTGTTCAGACAAGGAAGAGCGAGGACGGCCTCCCGCTTCTTTCCGAAGTTCAAGTCGGAAGAGCAGGGCGAGGTGGAGGCAGAACTCCTGAATCATGGCCCCGCGCAGCCCCCTTGTCTTGCAGAGGACAGACCTGGCCCTCCAGCCGAGCTAAGAGAGGGGCAGCCCCGACCCCCATCTTGGTTCTTTTTTTTCGGGGGGGGGGGGATGCATTACTGTCCTCTGGTAGGAGTGGGAGGCCCAGCCTTGCTGCTACTGGATTTGAACCCAAGCCAATGGGCCGCGGCTCCACACTTAACCACTACGCCACTGGGACTCAGCCCCTGTCTTGGTTCTTAATGCTGTTGGAACTCCACAAGTGGGGGGCTTGAACCCAAAGAACCCTCAAACTTAGTCTGAACGCAGGGCATGGGCGCCCACAAAAGGAAGGCTCTCTCCCTGCCCTGCAGGACAGGCTCTGTCCCCTGGGGGCGTCTGGTCCCTGAGGACCTTCCCCGAGACATGGAGCCTCCCTGCACCCCCTCTCTGCTGCTCTCACCAAAGCCCATTCATTGCATCCTCTTAAACCTCCACAGGGATGGACTCCCCCAAGGTCAACTGGGAGTCACAGTTCACAAAAACAGTGATCTTGACCCTCCTTCAGCAGGCAGGGAGTGGGGTCTTAGCAGCTCCTCCACAGCCATTCAAGGGTTAAGGATCAAGGATTCGTTTCCCTCTTGAGAGTGTTGGAAAATCAAAGGACGCAGGGGAACAGTCCTGTGGACCATGCAAACCTGCATGACTGCAGACCAGAGAGACTAGATGGTGCCCGGCTGCCCACCACCGACTGCTCTGAAAAGGAGCCCAGTAGAATGCCCTGTCCAAGGTGGAAGAAACACAGGGAACAGACCATAAAAAAGGACAGGCTCAGTGCAGTGGTCAGATAGAGAGAGGCGAGCCTCCCCTCCCCTCCCCTCCCCACTCCACCCAAGACAAAGGCCCTTAGTCACCCTCCAGGTCTGGAAAGTAATCTACCCCTGTGTTAGAATACTCAAGCATTTAAGATCAAAAGGGTAACATTGACCCCAGGGCCGAATATCAAGGGCCAGAAAGGAGGGACAGCAATGAGAGCGTGCTCACACCCTCGGAGAAAGTGGGCTCTGTGC
>PVJH01046260.1:0-11927 GCA_004026705.1 Nesogale talazaci | reverse complement strand
GTATAAATATAGATCTCATCCCATCACTTGGTCAAGGGGTTTCCTTCCAGTGTTTCATTTGCCTGCTGAAACATTTCAAATAATGTTCCATGAATTCCTGTACCCTTATTTTTGGTGAAGGTTTTGGGTGAAGTTGAACTTCTTCATTCAGTACTAATGGATATGTGCTATCTTTTGAAATAGCAAATGCAAATTAGTTTGTTTGGACATCATGCATTTGTGTGTTCTTTCCATTTTCTCTTGATACTTCCTTCGCCATTAAATATTTTGCCCTTAGAATCTTTCAATACTGCAACTCAAAACTTGGACTAATTTTTAAGTTCTTTCAGTTTGTTATATGCTGATTATGATCTTCCTTTTTAGTCCCCTAGTTCTGATTATTTGAATATTTGACTATAATATATTTCTTTGTCTTCTTTTTTAATCCTTCAAGATTTTCTTAGTTATTTAATGTCATACTTCTTCTAATTGCTTTAGCTAATCTAAGTTTAAGAGGAAAGTTCAGAATCTTTTCTGACATCCACTTTGATCTTTCCATTCCTTCTATCTGAAAGAATTACCAATTTATGGTCTGGCCCACAATCAGCGTCTAGACATTTTTAGATATTGAGATATTTTAGATATTTTATTGACCTTAGATATTGAGCTTTACACTTTACACTTTACACAGATGTAGTCACTTTGATTTATATATATTCCACCTGGGAATGTGAACATTTAGAGTGGTCTTTTGTGTTACTGAAAAAAGTGATAGATAAGTCAATGTTCTTGAAATATTCTACTAACTTATATCCATTTTTATATCTGTTAGGGGATGGTTACTTTCTAGCAACTTTTCCTTTTTCTTTGTTTCTACCTTTTACATTCCAATCAATAATAGTAATGAATGCATATAAATTCCATATTTGATCAATTTCAGACAGAAGATGATGGTAGAATTCTTAAATTTATATATCACTAAATTTAGTACATGATGCATAAACTTAAACAATATTAGTATTGATTGGAGTTTCCTGTAATGAAAGAGATGTTTTTCTATTACAGACACATTGCATTTCAGGAAAGATGCTGAAAGAATCATTTTTGAAGATGAACTCAAAGTTATTCCTCTTCTTTTTTTATTCTCAGCATAGTAAACATATGGCTTTCTAATTTAAAATAACCAATACCAGTCCATTATACCTCTCTAACTCATAAAATGTCAGTATTGATGTGCTCCACTTAACTTTTTGGTATAAATTTCAGTTTCTATAATTAGATGATTTTTACATCTGTTTTGTTCTAATGTGTTATAAGACCACTTTTGCTAAATAGAGAAAATTGAGTAGATTACAGATCATAGAATATAAATATCATATATTTATAGAATATAAATATCATATAAATATCATAAGAAAATTACTGTTGGGGCTGAACCCTGGTTGCTTATTTGTTGAGTGTGGGACTGTGGCCCATGGGCTTGGCAGTTCAAATCCAGTGGTGGCTCTCCAGGAACGAGGCTAGGTAGCACCAGGACCACCAGAGGGCAGTGATGCCCCCCAAAAAAAAGACAAAAAAAAGAAAAATTCTGTTAAGGGTTAACAAGATTATGAAATACTTTGAAGTAGTTTTCATGACATATAAATCATATATCCCACAATTCAATGTTCAATCATATTAGTAAGATATGGACAATTATCACCACAATAAATTTTGGAAAATTTTCTTCTTTCTTATACTCATTGTTCTTTTGGCATGCTGCTAAGTAGTTATTAATCCAGCTAAACCTTTATAATTTTATCTATCACAGATTTCATATACAAAAAATCATACAAAACATGAACAAAAAAGCAATAACTAAAAAACACAAAATGAAAAAATAGATAGTGAAGCAGAAGTCACTAATAATGGAAACAACTTTAAGATGGTTCAAAGTAGGATTACATAATTATTACATTTTAACTTACCTACCTCTGCCAAAATAAACTTTGCAATTTTCTTTCTTTGATAGAAAAGCTATTCATTTTTGTTCTTGAACTATAATCAGAAGTGATTCACTGGAGGTGTAATTTATGTGGAGACCCCGCTAATGAATTTTATGCTTCCAGAAATAAAAATATATAAAACAAATAATTCACCATGACAAAGTGAGATTCATTTCAGGGATACAGGGGTGGTTAAACATCTGAAAGTCTATCAGCATTATTCATCACATTGACACGAAAACGAAAAGAACCACATGGTAATATCAATAGAAACAGAAAAAAACATTCAACAGCATGCAATGCCCATTCTTATTTAAGACACTCAAAACTATAGGAATGGAAGGAAAATCCCTCAATATAATAGATGAAACAGATGAAAACCAATAGCCAATGTAATAATCAATGAAGAAAAGATGAAAATATTCCCATTGCAAAAGGGGGCCAGATAGGGAGCCCCCTTGTCCTCACTTTTATTAAACATTGTTCTGGATGCCCTAGATAACAATATAAGGCCAAACACAGACATCAAATGTATTTGCATGTGGAAAGAAGAGGTGAAACTATTATTATTCACAAGTTATATGATGCTTTATATGGAAAACACCCAAAGTTTAATAAGTGGAATGCTGGAAGTGATAGAGGAATATGGTAGAATGGGAGGATATGAGATTCATAAATAGAAGTCTATCAGATTGCTATGTCCATCAGATAAGGCCACAAAAGAGGAGATAAGAAATGTAGTACCCTTCACAATAGTCAAACACAAATTGAAATATCTAGGGATATAGTTAAACAAACAAACAAAAATCTTGTGTGAGAAAAACTACAGAATACTAATAAAAGATACCAAGATTGACCTATACTAATGGAAGAATATGCAATGTTTGTGGATTGGAAGGCATAATATAGTAAAAATGTAGGGCCTACCTAAGGCAAAATTAAGGTTAACACTACCCTATCATAAAAACAAATAAATATCTTTCTACCAAGAATTGGAAAATTTGATACCAAGTTCACATGGAAAGGGGTGACACCCAGAATTAGCAGAGAACTCCCCAAGAAAAAGGACAAAGTCAAAGGGCACACTTTGCCTGATATTAGCAACCATTATATAACTACAGTGGTCAAAACAGCAAGCACTGGTAAAGAGATAAATATCCAGACCAATAGAAAAGAACCAAAAACACAGAAATGACATCATCTTTGATAAGGGCACAGAAAATATCAAATATTAACAAATGATGCTGGAAAAAAATGGACATCTACCTGCAGAAAAATGAAGCAAGATCCATACCTCACGCCATGTATAAGGATATAAAATCAAGGTGGATTAGAGATTTTGAGGTAAAACTCCAAACTATATGGGCCATTAATTTGGGAATTGGGACAAACCCCAAACTCTGGTGCAGGGAATACATAGGTTAAAGTAATTATGGAAAGACACAAGCATGGAGGAAACACAATTAACTAGTGGGATATACTGAAGATAAAATATATATATATATATATATATATACACTTTGCCAATGGAATTATGAGATTCCACAGACTGAGAAAGCATTTTTAGCAATGACACATCAGATAAAGGTCTTCTTAACAATATCTGCAATACGCCGTTAGTCTACAATAGGAAAATTAAAAAAAAAACATTAAGAATTGGGCAAAGGATCTGAACAGAAATTTCACAAGCATGGAAATAAGAATGACCAATAAACATATGAGAAAATATTTCTGATCATAAGCCATAAGGGAAATACAAATTAAGACAACTATGAAATATCTCCTAGCACCCTCAAACGTAGCCTAATTCCAAAAATCAGAAAGCAACAAGTGTTGGAGAGTGTGTATGGGATAGAAAGTCCCATCCACTGCTGGTCGACCTGTCAGTATGTGCCACCATTATGAACATTGTTTTGATGATACCTAAAGCAAATGGAAACGGAGCTGCCATAAGAACCATCAATTCCCCTATAGGGCACATACCAAGAAGAGTTAAGAAACAGATCATAACCAGATATCTGAGCTCCAATGTTCATCAGGTTGCCATGCATATTTGCCACGATTTGAAAACAGCCTAAATTTCCGTCAACAGGCAAATTGATGAAATACTCTGGTACATAGAATGGAGCGCTGTGCATCCCTAAAAAGCAGCAAACAGCTCATGAAGCACATCATCAATGCAAAGAGTTAGCAAAATTTATGCTAAGTGAAATAAGTCAAGCACAAAAGGACAAATGCAACAGGAGGTCACTGAGGTGAGCCACTAACTGTCTAAATTCCTGGGAAGCATCCCAGGCACTCTGGCAGGGCTCAGTCCCAGGGATGTGTATGGCAGACAACTAAAAATTATGGGAAAGAGAAATAATAAGAAAGAGAAGATGAGGATAATAGAACAGGGAACTAACTCATCCACAGGAGTACATTGCATTAGTCTCCACAAGAAAGGGAGGGAGGCACCAGCCTTAGCTTGGTATGTAAAACAACTACGTTGTTCACATCCTCCCCAAATATTGCACTACAGAAGGCAGCACTGAAGATACCACCATGGGGAGAGTGGGGAATCTGTCCTGATCACATTGACCACATGGGACAAAACTGTGTGTGTGTGTGTGTGTGTGTGTGTGTGTGTGTGTGTGTGTGTGTGTGTGAGAGAGAGAGAGAGAGAGAGAGAGAGAGAGAGAGAGAGAGCAAGATATACAGAGAGAACCTTACCCTAACCCACCAAGCCTCTAGGATAATATTTCTGCTCTGGACAGCCAATGCACAGAAAGCATATTTGGGCCAGCCTTAACCAGGAGAAAATGGCCCCTCAATGACACAAGGTGCTACAGGAGACAGCACTGGAGATACAGTGTGTGACTCCTCCTCTGTCTGATACCCTTTCCCTGTACCCCAACCAGAGCAAAACATGAAGGGAAGGTAACAAAGGGGTAAAAAGATCAAAGCACAAAAGTTCCAGAGGAATCCCCAAACCAATTTCTGGCTAAGAGGCATGACTCCTTTCTCCTTCCGTTTCTCCTTCCCCTGGTCCTTCTCCTTCCTCTTCCCCTTCTTCTCTTACTTTTCCTTCTGCTCCCTCTTCTTCTCCTCTCTCTCTCTCTCTCTCTCTCTCTCTCTCTCCTTATGTCCATCTATATTAGATAGTCAGGATAAAAAATCTCAAAGAAAAACAAGGAGGCCAACTGTTCCAGGAGGACATGAAAGAGGAGGAGGTGGGGAAACAAGAAGGGGCGCCAAGAATCTCTGAGACAAGGGATAAACAAGAGATCTAAAATAGATGACAAGAAGGGCGTAGAATGCCTAGTTGGATTTGATCAAGTGCAATGCATTTAGAAATTATGGAGAGCCAAATGAAGGTCGAACATGACAGTTGGACAGAAGGAAAGTAAAAAGAAATAGAGGAAAGAATTAAAAGGTAAAATATATTTATAGAGGTAGAAATATAAGCATGTGTCTATATACATATATTAAAATGTAAAGATAGGGACACAGGTTTATGCACATACACTTATATGTTAAATATTAAGATAACAGGGAACATAGGACCCCTACACAAGCCCTCCCTCAATGCAAGAACTCTCTGTTTTAATAACCTGATATTTTGTGGTGCTCACCTGCCTGACACAATCAATGAAGACAAAATAGGTGCATAAGTAAGTGTGGTAAAGGAAGCTGATGTTGTCTGGCTTATACAAGATACAGTGTCTGGGGTCTTAAAAACTTGAAGTTAAATCTGCAACCATATAGCAGGGAAGTAATGAAGCCTATATAGAAGAAGCAAATCAGCCTGTGTGATAATGAAATGCTGATTGGATCAGGTATCAGGCATAAGAAGATAACCAACAAATATATTGATGCAAATAAGGAGTGCTGAAGTGGAGACACTTGGCCCATCTGTAGACAATTGGACATCCCCTCACAGAAGAGTCACAAGGAAGCAAGGAGTCAACCAGGGTGGAGGATAGCACTGACAGAAGACACAAAATCCCCCTAGCTCTTTAATGCTTACTTTCCCCCACTATCATCACCCAATTCTAGCTTTCAAACCCACCTAGATTTGAGCATGCACATAGTGTAGATGACAGCCCTCAACACAATGGAATGCAGGACAGATAAATCCGTCAGAAGCAGTAAAGACAGTAGTGATATGAGGTTAGGGTGAAGGTGAAGACTGAAGGGGGTGAGAGGGAACCAATCTCCATGATGAACATTTAACACACATATGAACACACACAAACATATACACGGTGCCAATCTACAGAGACATGGGTAAAGAGAGACAGCAGACAGTTTAAGACACGAAAATAACAATATTTTTAATTTATCAAGGAATCATGATGGTGGAGGTTGGGTTGGGGGGGGGTGGAGAACTGATACTAAAGGCTCAAGTGCAAAGAAAATGCTTTGAAATGATGATAGCAACATATGCAAAAACGTACTTGATGCAATTGCTGTGTGGATTGTTATAAGAGCTGAAAGAGAACACAATGAAATTATTTAAAAAGAAAAATGAATGCTGTGCTTCCATTGTCTTCCATCGCCTTTGGCAAACTGAATGTTACAATTTAAGCTCTGATATTAGTCCCTCCTCTAGATTTGTAATTTATTACTTAACCTCCTTACATCACACAAGCTGGCATATTTCATTTCACATGAACTTAGCTGATGACTAAATTAAATTGCTGCTTGTTTTAAAATTTCAATCACTATTCTTTCTAATAGTCATGCACCAACTGATTTCTGCACTACACATTTATATGGCGCGCATATCTTCAGTGAGGTCTTCTTGAGGGGGAATATCAAGTAGGATCATGTACTAATAATTAGCTGTTCTTTAATTGGCACTACAATTAAGCGTGAGTCCAAAATCCATTCATATGTTTATGGCCTTTATATGTCTCTGTTTCAAGTTAGAGACTTCATTATCATTTTATCATAGATAATATTTTAAATCATCTCCTGGAGCATAGAGTAATTCTACTGATGGTATCATTAATTTACCTAATTATATAGAATTTAAAACTGATAAAAGAAAATAGTATACGCCTAAGTCAGCTTTTCAGACCAACAAACATGCATTGTTGACATAAGCAAATTAGGAGCTTAAGTGACGAAACACTATTTACAGAAGCAATGAGGGTTGGTGATGGGGCAAAACACTCATTCACAAAGGCAAAACCATATCTGCAAGACGACCACATATAAAAAAAATGGAGTTCGAAAATAGTAACTGTATGGTAGTCCTGAGCCATCGATCCTTGAACTCTCAAACAAAACTAATTCCATCTAGTCAATTCCGAATCCTTACAATTCTATGGGACAGCGTAGAACCATCCCTGTGGGTTTCTGAGCCTGCAATTCTTCACAGGATTCAAAAGCTTCCCCTTTCTCCTGTGGCAGGACTGGTACTTTCAACCTGCTGCCCTCTGAGTTCTTAGCCTAATATGGAGCCACTGGGCCACCATTCACTGAGCACCCTCAAAGCAAGGGAGTCCAACTGCCACCATTTCCATAACCGTAGATTAGTGGTCATCCGATTCTTCTCAAACTGGGTCTTTTCAGCACCAAGTCAAAGTGGTTATGCCAACTCCGAATATCTGCTAAAGATGAGTTTAAGGCAAAGCCCAGTTCACTTAGTGGAGTTTACAATTTGGATACCACTGGTGTGATTTGTGAAATATGTGGTGCACTTCATAAAGACAGAATCAAAAGTCCCAGTTGTGTATACAATTGACCCTGAATTAAAAAATAGGTAAAAGGAGTCTAATTAGGAATCTAACATTGGGTGTATTCTTCCCTTGGCATTACATAAATGTTCCTAAACCTTTTTTGTTTGTTTGCTTTGTTTTCCAATGGCAGGTACCCCGCCCATTTGATACCCCTCTTACACACAGCGCCAACTCATCCCCTGACATGATATTCTCTTAAGGTTTGCAGATCATTTCTGCAGATGTGTGTTTATCTGAGGTGATCTTTGAATAATGTCACATGGCAGAAACAGATTGGGTTTATCCTTCAGACAGCTTCATCTTTATCCTGAAAATAGGCTGGTGGGTTTGACCCACTTATCTTGAAGTTAGCAATCAAACCCCTGTTTATCCACCCTCCTCCACCTAAAAAGACTAAATCTCCAAGCAGATGCAAGTTCTCACATGCCTTGGGTGGTTCTAGAGATTCATTATGCATTTGAGGGTATGCGATGTAATGTATAGCAAGTGGATTTTAGGAAATGGATGCTTTGTCAGTTTCACTATTTAGACTTAAGGAAAAGGACTGCAGCATATACTGCAGAAATAGTGACAAGTCCAGAGGTTGAATTTTTGAAAACTGGTTATCTTTGAATAGATAATAAGATAATTTTTTCCTTCTACTCCTGACCACCAAATATGGGGAAATATATATATATATATATATATATATATATATATACACACACACACACCCTTAATCCACTAATAGTTATATATATTAATTGCATTAATTTAATCATGTAATTCATTACGTTGTAATTTCATCCCTTCTTCAGAGAAGGCATTATGTTAGGTGCTAGAGATAAAATGTGAGTATGGAATAGCTCTCCTACCTTGTCTTCATGGCATTAAGAAACTGTTAAGAAACCAAGTGAAACTGATTATTTTAATCCACTTAAATACCTTTACATACACTAATTGGGTGAATTTCTCTGGGAATCCAAATTAGATAATTAGTGGCAAGGCATTTGAGACTCACTTTCAAGTCTCAATAAAATTATGCATTTGTCTTCCCAATGGAGCACTATGGAGAGACAGTATCTTTTTTCTATTTAAAGTAGACTATTTCTCAGCAAACATATTTCAAAACAGAATTGCTGAATATTAGATATCTGAGTTGATGGCTGCAAAATATTTATTCATGGGAAAATTTCTGCAATATGACAACACAAAGGAGACCAACAATTCTGCCTATTTAAATAGCTGAAACAGGTCTTTAGAGTCATATAACAAGAATGAATCCAGCCAAAGAAGAAATCTTGCATTCCAACTGACTATTGGGGAATGAGTTAGATGCTAGAATACACTGAATAACTTTAAAAGTCTTTTATTTGTAGGCAGTTGAAAGATATTTTTTGACGTTTATATTTTCTCAATTTTTTTCTATTTTCATTTGAGGTATATTATTTGAATTATAATAGCAGAAGTGCGGTTAATTATCTATAGAAAAGCTATGAAATATTAAAATGACATATTCCATATCTAAATTTTCTTTTGTTTTAAATTAAATCCTTGAAAGGGAAAAAATGAGGTCTCTTTTAAAACTATCTTCCTGTGACAGTTATTGACATTACTTTTTCAGTGTTACATATTTAGCCTCACTTCATTCTTTGTTAAAAATACCTTCTCAAAATATACTAGTCATATGGATATTCCAAGCTAGAATTTATTTTTCCATTCTCCTTTGAACAGAACATATATTTAATAAAATAACTGTTTAAAGGTGACCTTCTCTGTAAAGTATCTTTAAATTTACCTTTTCTCATGCTGTTTCTTCTTTTTTTGTTTTATTGATATATAGTCATGTATCATATAATCAAATAATTTGAATATATTTTTAAAATATTATCTGATCATTACCACGACCAATTTAAGAAGCGTTTCTCTATTTTTTGTATTCATTGCTATAAGCTCTCCATCTTCTCCCCACCCATATTACTAGAGCAATATGAGAATACTACTCTAGTTATTGTCACTATATCCTGGATTTCAAGTAAAGAAAATCATATAATAAAGGACAGAGAAACTTCAATCAGAAAAAGTGAAAATAATATGAACTACAAAAATTAGAGATGTACCAAAAAGGAAAATAGATGGTAAAATGATAAATTTTAACCTGTGTCTTCATTAATTCTCTGTCTGATATGTTCTCACTGAGGGCAATGGCATCTCTGGGCAACTGTCAGAAAGAATCCACTCCAGGATTCTTTGACTCTGCAAATGGATTCGGAAACTCACTGTCATTCTCTGTCTTCAACAAACCAGGTGTTCAGATTTTAATCTCTGATAATATTTCTTCTAATACTGGTCTTTGTCATCCACAATCGGTGAATTGCCTAGATGTGTACTACTTCTGTGCTGACTTAGTAGGCACCTCATTTAGAAGAGTTCCTGCTTTAAGACAAGCATTTGCAGTCTCAGTTTCTTTCCTTTCTGATAGCAAGGCACTGTTTGCTTCTCACCCATATCTTAAATGATCCCTTTATCAAGGTGGTTGTCCAGCAAGACTGACCTACTTGCCTATACTGGCAGGTTATAAAGCAGACAGAAGCAAGCATATCTGATGAGAAGACATAATTCCAATTATAGAATGAGATAGAAAATATAAAGAGTATTGTTTTCTGGTGAGTAAAATGTTCTTGCTAAATCTGATTGCCCATATTTATGTAAGAGAGACAAACACGAACACAAAGCAAAACAAAAAATTCTAACAATTTTGAACCCAGTGTTATTCTGGATGTGTTAGTCCAGGTAGACTAAAGGAACAAATTTCAAAGACTCATATATGGATATAAGGAATGGGTTTATATTCAAGAGGAACAGGACATAGGGAAAACATCCCAGCCCAGTCCAGCTCACAGTCATAAGTCCGATATAAACCCATATGCCCAAAATCCATCTATAAAGTCTTCTTCTGACTCATGAAGTCACAGGTCATTGGGTGCAGAATCCCGGTGCTGACAGGGCACCTCGCCTCCAGGGCTTAAGGTTCATCAACAGCAGAAGCAACTCATCACTGGCAGAGGTCTCTATCTGGCTGACCCAGCTTCACAGATCTGGCTCCATCAGAGCAAAGCTGTGTGGTCTCTCCGCCGGCTCCTCCAGCTTCTCAAACGCTGCCAGCTTGTCTTGTCTGTGATTAATCATCTCTGAAACTAACTCCCAACAACTGGGGAAGATAGCTTCTCATCTTCACGGGGGAAATGTTGCGCGATTTCCCAGGAGTCTCAGGTGAAAGCCATGCCCACATAGAGGCCTCATCGGCTACTCATTGGCTATCTCCAGATTAACAGGCTAGACTCCACCCCTATATTTCAATCATAAAATTAACATAAGAACATGACTGCCACACTGGGATTGCTGTCAATTTCAGCTAGACTTACTTATCATTAGTACTCTTTCATAGTAAGAAAAAAAAGTTGATAAGAACATCAAAAACAAACAAACATAAAGATCTTGAGTATGTCCAACCTGGATTCCAAGAACATCTCAAGAACACATTGGGTGCATTAGACACTAATGATAGACCTGATAAGCTGTATGACCACATCAAGAACACCACTCATGAAGAAAGCATAAGGTCATTTAAAGGACAAGAAAAAATGTCGAAAGTAAGTCAGAGTGATTCTGAAGTTTGATATTAATTATAAAATAGCTAAACAAATAGAATAAATGCTGAAGTAAAAGATCTGAACAGAAAATTCCAAAGGCCAGCCTCAAAAGACAAATTAAAATATTATAATGAAATGTGCAAAAGCACAGAGTTAGAAAATAAAAAGGGAGGAATATGCTCAGCATATCCTAAACTGAAAGAATTGAAAAATTAAGTCTGAAATTGCAATATTGATTATATGGACATATGGAGTGTTGCAAGCAACAAGAAAGAAGATAGAAAGAATATGTACATGTACTGAAAAGACCTGATTGACATTCAACCCTTTTAGGAGGTAGTATATGAATGAGATCAAATGATATTAAATGAAGATGTTCAACCTGCACCAAATGCATTAACGGAAACAATACTCCAGGAATTCATGAAACACTAATTGAAATATTTCAACAAACTAATGAAGCAATACAATCACTATATGTACCAGGAAATTTGGAAGATACCCTCTTGGCCAAGTGTTTGGAAGAGATCCATAGTTGTACCTATTCCAAAGATAGACTACCAAACATAATCTCTGTAACATAGAACAATAACATTCATATT
>PVJH01046259.1:0-11925 GCA_004026705.1 Nesogale talazaci | reverse complement strand
GAAGCACAAGACTGGCTTTGAAATAAAACATAAGAACAGCATCTCAGACACGTGTCTCATGACACCTCCCCCTCCCAGCAGCTGTGTCTGCTGTCACTCTGAGCCTGTGCCTTTGGAAAGCAGGTGCCAAACTACTAGCATCTCCTGAACATGATACAAAGCAAAAAGTGTGTCGTCTTTGAGGGTAAAAAAGAGCACACTGGCTGTCTTCGATGTCATGTCAACAGCAACTTAGGGCTGCTCTTACAGTGGTCCTGGAGCTGAGTCAATGTCACCTATCTGCTCAACGAGATGGTCTTGTTGAGCTGCAGATTTGCTCAACATTCTTAAGAGTCCATTCGAGGGTATTTCAGAAATCCAGATATTAGAGAGGACTACTGATTGTAAAGTACATTCTCCAGGGCCTTTCCTGGAACCTCTATTTAGGGATGCAGAAATAAACAAAGGAAAGGTTAGAATGTTAGAACATATGACAAGAGAGGGGAGGTGGAGGAGGGAAGGATGAGTTCTAGCCACAAGGCCAAAATACAAAGTTCAGTCTAGATAGAGTAGGGCTGGTGCTGGTGGTGGTGGTGAGAATGAAAGTATACATATAATATGCAACATCAAGTGAAAGAAAAAAGAAAATTACAACACATTATCCAACAGTAAATGAAACACACTAATCGCGGATGGGTGGCAAATAATTCCCTATTGTGACAAGTCCTTCCAGCATCCATCAGGTTTCTTTTTACGTGCTATCTCAAGATTCTTTACAGACGTGGTGACTTCAACAAGAGTGTCAAATGGGAGCGAGGGCAGGCTCTCATCATTGGTTTCTGGATCTGTCTGTGCCATAAGCATCCAACTCACAGTCCAGGTGTTTCACTTCTGACTTGTAGGCATCTAACTAACTGTCCAGTTGCTCCTTGGTCAGCACAGGCCAAGAAAGGGCACCTCTTCCTCATCCATGTCGACGACCTCCAAAGCCCCCTCTTCCCCAATCTACTACATGACGACCTTTCCCCCTGATTACGTCACAACGCATAGCTCCACACCCTAGCTCCCCTCTCTAAGGACCTTCAAGACCTCAAACACCATCTCTTCTGGAGCCCATTCACGGAGCTGCAGCTCATCCACCTCAGAGCAAGTTTTGACCTCAGAGTGACATCCCGCCCCAAGCAGTCGTCCTCTGGGCAAGACTCTGGATTAATGGTGGGCCTCGACCTCCAATTGCTCCCCTGGCATGGGCCCCTATGGGCTGATTTATATGTGTCTGGTTATTACTCTTACCCAGCCAGGCACTGCTTTAAACTCTTTGCTTACGTTTTAATACTGCCTGGAGAGCGGGTCTATTCTCCATCTGCTGAGTGAATCTTCTGTTTCGGCATTGACTAGCTCCTATTGCTGCTGCATCAAAGAGCGAATTCTCACTGGCATTGGTTGTCCTACAGCATATCGATTGAGCGCTATTTAGAGACATCTCAGAGGTGCTTTTTAGCACAACCTTCAGAGCTGACTGTGCAGCCAATTTCAAATCTCGAGAATCAAAGGAAATGGAAGCCAGTGCTTCCCCCAGAGTGGCCACCGAGGCTGAGGCAGGAAGGCCAGGGACCCCTGAACTTGAAATGATGCTGTGTGTGTATGTGTGTGTGTGGGTGTGTGTCAGGGGGAGGAGCTCAGATTGACTACGTGGACTCTTGGATAGACGCTTAAGTGATAGAGATAGCCAGACTAAAATTTTGCTATTTCTTAGCGGTTTGTTTGGTGGGTCCGCATGCTCACAGGGCCTGCCTTTCCTTTAGTCTATGTCCCCAAAGCTGCAGCCAACACCAACACCTCCCGCTCAAGCCCCCAAACCCACAACTGTCTCTTCATCTATGCACAGGCTCTTCATGAGCACAGAGAAGTGTTCTAGAAATCCCATTCTTCCCAAGGTTATCCACAGTTTGTCATGACCCACGTAGTCTAATGGCATTAGTCAATGAGACACAAGTAAATATTGTTCTGAAAGTCTCTGCTTTGAGCATCGATTGTCAACAATGATACACCTTGCTCCCCATCCTCTTCTGAATCCAGCCTGAACCTCTGGCAGTTCCCTATTGCTGTACTGCTGCAATGTTTGTTGAATGATTTCAGCAAAATTTTACTTGCATACAATATTAGTGATATTATTTGATGGTTTCCGAATTCTTTGGGGCCTCTTCTCTTAGAAAGCTTGCAAATATGGAGTTCTCCCATTTGGTTGGCCAAATAGCTATCTTCCAAATTTCTTAACATAGATACGTGTGTGCTTCCAATGTTTCAACAACTTGTTGAAATAGTCCAATCAGTGCTCCGTCAATTTCTTAAGCCTTCTTTTGGGCTAATGCCTCTAGTACATCTTGGACTTCCTCCATCAGTGCTATTGGTTCTTGAGCATAACCTACCTCTTGAGATGGCTAAATAAGTGTTGGCTTGTTCTTTTAACTACAGTGACTATTTATTCCTTCCTTTTTTATGCTGCCTGCATCGTTCAATATTTCCCCATAGAATATTTTAGTAGCGCAATTCACAGGCCTGAATTGTTTCTTCATTTCTTTCAGCTTAATGTATGCTGAGCACTTCCTCTTGAGCTTCCTAACTCTGGGTCTTTGTACATTTCATTACAATACTTTGTCTTCTTTATCTGCCCTTTGGAGATTATGGTTAGCTCGTCGACTTCATCATTTACTCCATTTGCTTAGCTACTCTATGATCAAGAGGACGTTTCAGAGTCTAACACCCCACCTTGACTTTTTCTTTCTTTTCTGTCATTTCAATGACCTTTTGCTTTTTTGAGTATGATATTCTTGATATCATCCCAAAGCTAGTCAGGTTTTCCAAGAATAGAGCTCTTGTAACGAATTTGACTCTTTTCCAAGAATAGAGGCAAATCTATTTTTGAAATTTCAGTGGCATATACACAAGGTTGTATTTTGGCTTTCGTAGACTAGTTTTAATTTCCCCACAACCTTGCTTTACTCTCTCTAATTTTTTGATAATCTCTGGCATTTATTATGATGAAATGCTTAAGGATCCACTTCAAATGCTGCACTGCTCAGAAGATGGTCACTCCCTTGTTTAAACTCAAAATTAAGACTTTAGATTTTTTTTTTTTTTTTTGGTCACTGCTCAGCTTCCTTTAATGACTTCCCCATCCATCGCCCCACAGGACAGGCGCAGGTGGCCGGCCACTGACAGGCCGTTCACTTGACGATCTTGCCCTGGTTGAAGGCTTTGCCCACGTGCTGGAAGGCCCCCTCCCAGGAGAAGCACTCTCGGACCAGCGTCTGTGTCTCCTCACTGCCAGGATCCAGTTTCCGCCATGTGGATGACTCGTAGTCCACCTGCCAATCTGGACTCAGCGGAAAGACAAGCCGTTGGCCTCTCAAGATGCAGACCCCGGAAACGGAGCGCTGTTGTTGGTCCCGAAGAGGATAACGCTGGTGACGGCATTCTTCCTCAGCTTGTCCAATCGCTGGAACATTCCAGGGGTGAGGTTGCAGCTCCTGAAGGTCTGGCTCGGCTCCTCGGGGGAAGTGGTACTGGGCAGACCGCAGGGACCAGCCTTCCTTGTCAAAGTACTCCCAGAAATGCGGCAGCGCCACCGAGATGGTGTCCTCGTTGGGGGACTGGTTGCGGAAACTGGTCTTGGGCAGGTGGGCACCAGGTCCTTGGCCTTGGGCTCGGCGACCAGTGCTTGTTCGCATTCGCCCAACTCCTCCTGGGGCCGAGCTGCCGCGGCCTTCTCTTCTTCCACTCTGCGTGGCCCTTCTGCTCCTCCTCCCGGGGTAATCTTCTCTTTTTGAGGGGTGTCCTTCTTAGGCTGGCAAACCTTTTAGCATCCAACAGTGCCATCTTCTCACAGAGCTTCACCTCCCCCAAGACGGCCCGGGACTGGGGCTGGGGGATGCAGGTGAGGAAGCAGCGGTTGGTATTGGGGAAGGCCTGGCGCGACTTGTTTGTGGAGCCACATGAGGGTGCAGACAGACGACTGTGACGTCAGGAAAGTTCTGGTTTTCAAGGGAGTGTCCAGCAGCCCAGGATCCTCCTCACCTCTTCTTTGGCGCTCTCGGTGGCCTGCTTGTTGTGCTACATGATGCCCCAGGTGGGGAGCACCCAGGTACTGGCTGGGGGGGCCGATGTCGCTGTCCGCGAGCTCACCCACTGCACCCCTGGCCTGCTGCCTCTGGGGTCTTCCCCGTAGCTCCTCATTGCCCACGTAGTAGGCAGTGGCGTTGCTCTCAAACACACAGAATTCATCATCAACTTCAAACACGGGGACCTTGCCCGCAGGGAGTCTGTGCAGAAATTCGGGGGTGCGGTTGGTCTGGCCAAAGTGGAAGTGGGGTGTTGCAGAGAGCACGTGGATCTGAGCAACACTGTACTGAGCAGCGATGAGGGCCTTGCAGACCCGCCAGCTTCCGGGATATGGATACAGGGTCCCAGCCGCCATGGTGATTGTGCAGGGCAAGCCATTAGATTCTTTTCTCGTCTCTGGTCCGTGTAATTTCTGTAGCAGCATCTGAAGACAGTCTCACACTATGTAGCACTTTATTGGTCTACCACATGGCTCTAGCTTCTCCAGGAACAATACAGCGTGAAGTTAGTTTACTGGCATTTAACTAAGAGGCATTTTCAAGTGAGTTTAAATGCATTTTATTTTTATTAATCATTTTATTAGGGGACGCTTACAAATCTTATAAAAAAATTCATCTTTCAGTTGTATTAAGCACATTTGTACATACGTTGCTATCAACATTTCCAAAACCTCTTTTACCTACTTGAGACCTTGGTATCAGCAACAATTTTTTTCCCTTCCCTCCCTCACTCTCCCATCCTTGGGAATACTTGATCAATTATATATTATTATAGTTATTTAGTATCTTATACTATCCATTGTCTTCCTTCACCCACATTTCTGTTATTCACCCCCACTGAAGGAGGGCTATATATAACCTTGTATATATTTATCCCCCTTTCTCCCCCTCCACGCCCCACTCCCTGCCACCACCATCCCCCTACTATCATGATATTTGTACTCTCGCAGCTGTTCCTGAAGGTTTTATCTGTCCTGGATTCCATGTGTTGAGAGCTCTAATCTGTACCAATTTGTGTTCTCCAGGCAGATTTGTAAGGTAGAACTAGGTCATGGTAGTTAGGTGAGGGGGCAATAGAACGCATTCAGGAACTAGAAGAATGATGTGTGTTTCATCGGTGCTATACTGCACCCTGACTGAAGTGTCCCTTCCTTGTAAACTTTCTGTGGGGGATGCCCAATTGTCTACAGATGGGTTTGGGTCTCCACTCCAACCCCCCTCTTTCACATTGATATAATTATTTGTTTGGGATCTTTTGATACCTTATACATGATCCCATCGATACCTCATGATCACATAGGCCACACAGGCTGGTGTGTTTCTTCCATTTGGGCTTATTTGCTTCCCTGATAGACGACCACTTGTTTAACTTCAAGCCTTTAAGACCCAAGACAGTATATCTTTTGATAGCCCGGCACCATCAGCTTTCTTCATCACATTTGCGTATGTACCCATTTTGCCTTCACTCTTCATGTCAGGACAGGAAGTCAAAAGAGTGTCAGGTTATTAGAACAAGGTGTTCTTGTGTTCAGGGAGGTCTTGAATAGAGGCCCAAAGTCCACCTACAATCTTAATAATTTACATATAAATATATGTACATTGCCTCTATTCCTTTCATTATTAATTTGCATGCTATTTTTAGACAACCTACACATGTTGGTTTTTTTTCCTTAAAAAAAAGTCTGTTCTCCAAATAAATCAAGGTCAAAAGTAAATGGGCTCAAGATGACATCAGTTCCATTTGTCGAAGTCTTGGTGTTGCAGGGATGAACAGCAGCTGGTTAGGATGAGAGGGATGGATCTATGAGCTGTCTGTTGTTACAATTTTTCCATCTCTAAGCCATCCTTAAAGAAGCTCACATATTGTGAGAGGTGTGTGTGTCACAATATCCTTACCATAGTCCAGCAGAGCAACCATGACTCTGGATTCATGTTTGATTTTTTCTGCAGTCCCTTTCATAAAAGGTTTTACTCTCTAATTTCTGTTCTTCAAACTTGCCTTTTATTTATTTCATGTAAGCTTTGATGTACTTCTAGTAGGCTTCTTTTGTGAAGCTGGTTTCCTGCAAACAAAGGATCATGACAGTATCAACACAGTGATCACTGTGCTTTCTGTTCCATCACCATTTGGGGCCCTCAGCTGAGGCATTTCCTCTGATGAGCAAGTCATCAATGTTACCTTCTGTCTGACTGAGCATCTTCCTCTCCATGTTAAGGTACAGCCTGTCTGCGATCTCACAGATCTTGTAGCTGTTGGTGAACATCTCATCATGGTTGATGAGGTCTGGGTAGGTATCATGATGTCAGCTAGAGGGAGATGGCAGGGGAGCTAACTTAGCAGAAGCCAGGAGCTCACAGCAAGCTTGGCGCAGCCAGAGTAGTGCATGGGGGAGCTAGAGATGGACTCGTTTTAATTTTCATCATCTTTGAGTTGAACTTACATATGATCACAGCTCCGAGACTTGTTTTGGCTACTGATATTGAGTATCCTTCATCCTCCCTCACATCCCCACACAAGCAGTCAATTTGATTTCTGTGTATTCCATACGAAGAAGTTCACATGTATAGTCATGGATTTTGTTGTTGAAAACAGGTATTTTCAATGACGTCTGGCATTTTGCCAGAAACTTTGTTTCTATCATCAAGACCTTATTTTCCAACTACTGTCCCTTTCTCTTTGCTTTCAATATTTGTATTTCAATCACCACTAGTTACCAATGCACATTGATTGTATGTTTGTTAGTCAGGGTTAATTACAGAAACAAATTATAGACACTCATGTGTATAGGAAAATATAAAGAGTAATTGTACATTAAGAAAACATCCTAGCTCAGTCCAGATCGAGTTCATATATCCAATATTAGTCCAATATGTACAATACTAGTTCATAAATTCCTTTTTAGACTCATGCAGCCATGCAATAGTGCTGAATGCAGGAAGATCACAGGCCAGTGTGTAAAAAGTCTTGTGGATTCAATGGTGGTAGAAGCATCTCAGCACTGACAGGGGGTCTCCAAGTGGCTCTTCCAACTCCCAGGACTGGGGCTGCATCAGCATATCTCCCTCAGGCTTGTCAGCAACATCTCGCAGGGAGTGAGCCTGTGTGCCGGCTCCAAGTTATTTATTTCCTTTGGGCCTCCAAATGAGGTCATCAAGCTGCTACCTGATTGACAGGCTAAACTCCACCTCTTCACTCTAGGTCTACAATTGGTAATACATTATGTAACTACCATAGCGTGTTTGATCAATTTCAGAATGAAGAAATTAGTCAGATTCTTTCATTTCTTCATCACTGATAATCATAATCGACTCATTCATGTGAAAGTTAGATATTCAATAAAGAAGACTGAAGAAAATTTTATGCATTGAATTATGGTGTTGACAAAGAATATTGAATGTACAGTGACACCAAATAAACAAACAGATCTGCCTTGAAGAAGTTCAATCAGTATCCTGCTCAGAAGCAAGAATGATGAGACTTCATCTTGCATACTTTGGACCTGTGGACATGTTATCTGAGAAATTAGTCCCTGGAGAAGGACATCATGCTTGGTAAATTAAAAGGGCATCACAAAAGACCATCTCATGAGATGGATTGACACAGTAGCTAAAACAAAGGTCTCAAATGTAAGAATAATTATAAAGGATGGTGCAAGACTGGTTAGTGCTTTGTTCTGTTGTATATATAATTGCTATGAGTCTGAGCTAATCTACAGTGAACAACAGTCTAACTTTAGTTGTTAATGGGTAAATTGAATAATAACTGTGTTGACTGGATTTCCTTATATGTGCATAGATATTATCCTGTCATAGATAGCATTATACTTTAAGTTAAACCTTGACCTTTTTATTTTAATGATAAATGCAATGCCATACTTCTAACATTTGTCATCACTGGCATAGTAAACCATATGATTAGCTGATTCAAAACAGTCAACACAAGTCCATTTCAGCTCACAATTCCCAAATATATAGACTTTTATGTATCCCATTTTTATTTTGACAACTTCCAATTTTCCTAGATTCATACTTTAAACATTCCAACTTCCAATTATCCACAGATATTTAGAGTTATTTCTTTTCTTTTTGCTCCATCAGCAAATGAAGGTCTCAAAGCTTTGCTCCATTCCTGTCAACTTTCCTTTAAGAAGGACTGCTTCCAACCTGAAGGACTCATCTTTTGACATTATCTCTGACAGTGTTCCACTGTTGTTCATGAGGTATCTGACAATATTTTGCTGACAATACTCATAAGGTTTTCCATAAGTAATTCCTCAGAAGTGGACTTTCTTTAAATTCCAAATGCTAACAGAACTCAAAAGTCATTTCATGCAGTTTTGATTAGTATGGGTCATCAATAAAATATCAATTTCAAAGTGCTTTGTCTTTGGTGGTTACTAAATGCTTGCAGTGTGCTACCATGTCAATATTACCTTTTTTTTTTTTTTAGTTTTCTTGGGGGGCACCACTGCCCTCTGGTGGTCGTGGGAGCTACCCAGCCTTGCTCTTGGAGAGCCGCCATTGGATTTGAACCGCCAAGCCCATGGGCCACAGTTCTGCACTTGACCACTACGCTACCGGGACTCAGCCCCATAATTACCTTTTATAGATAAAACATCACATCCTATAGTCAATTCATGAAAATGAATAATTCTCAAAGCAGTATGATACTTTACTTAAAGTGGCTATTTCACAGAATAGTCAAATTTAAATCACCTGAAATTTTAAAAAATTACCAGCATTTATGTTTGTTAGAATAAAGCATTAAGAAAATTATAGCATTTTCAATAATTTTGTACAAAATACAATTAACTTTTTAAATTATCTCATTCTATCAACATGTAATAATCTTTGGCAGAAATTTAATGTTCCTGTCAGAAGTTGCTATATGTTACTTTGTCATCTACCTTGAGGCAGCAGGCTGATTTATTACACAAATTCAAAGACATGGAAGATGAATCGCATAATGGAGTTAGGGGATATCCATGATAGTTCAAGATAGAAAAGGCCATATGAGGTGCAATTTGAATATGAAATCTGACACCTATTCACTGTATAACTCTGAGCTTCAGGGTCTAGTTTTTTTTTTTTTTTTTTTTTTTTTTTTAGTGAAAGTGTCTATATTGATTTGATAGAGTAGTTGTGAAGATCAATGGCAGTAAATGGCACCTATTATTGCAAAATGACCGGATAATAATGCAGAGTTAATATTCAAGACTATATCAAGCACAGAAGTACTGAGAAAATGCTATAGTCAACAGTCACTGTGTAAGTGAGGCCTCAGGACAGCAGGGCTGGACCCTCTGCTCCCATCACTATCACGCAAAAGAACATAGAATGCATAGCAGACCTGAGTGCTTGGGTAGAAAGTCCTGGGGCTGATGAGCTGAGGAGCTGATGAGCAAGGGACAATGAAGCAGAAGTAAAATGTCTCAAGTATTGGCCCCAAACTCCATACCTTACACAGAGAGTGACATGGTAGAAAAAAATTCTTAAAATTCAGCAATCTAGGAGAAATGGACAGATAACAAGAAATACATCACACACTCAAATTAATACAGACAGATATTGAAAAACTCAACAGACCTCTAACAAAAGAAGAAAAACAACAGGTTCTTAAGAAACCTTAAGATAGTCCAGGAACAGATGATTTCTACCAAGATGACATGCTACCAAGTGTTCAGAGAAGGTCTGATATCAATATTACACAAACTATTCCAGAACATAGAAAAGACAACAAATTTCAAAACTCATATTATGAAACCAGTATAACACTGATAAACAAACCAGTCAGAGACCCACAAAGATAGAAAATTAGAGACCAAGAATCTCATGAACAAATACACTAAAATCCTCAAGATAAATTCTGGGCAATAGGATCCAACATATCAAAACAGTGATTCACCATGACCAATGGGGATTCATTCCAGAGATGTAGGTAGTCTAATATTCAAAAAAACAATATAATCCATCAATAGACAAGGAAAAAATAAAAAACATGATTATATTAACAGAAGCAGAAAAGGTAAAGGATAATATCCAGCACCCATTTCTGATCAAAACAATAAAAATACATAGGAATAGAATGTAAATTCCTCAATCTACTAAAAACCAGAAAAATAAATATAATAAAAGGCATATATGAAAAACCAACATCATGGTCAATGAGCTAAAGCTAGAAACATTTCCAATGAAAACAGGGACCAGAGAAGAATGCCCTATCACCATTCTTACTCAACATTGTGCTGGAAGTCTTTGTTAGAGCCATCAGACAACAAAAACAGAAATCAAGGGAATACAAATAAGCAAAGAAGAAAAGTTCTCATTATTTGCAGATATAAAGAAAACCCAAAAGTCTCTCCACAAACAGCCTGCTGGAAACAATTCAGAGATTAAGCAAGGTAGCAAGATACAAAATTAGCAGCCAGAAATTATTCAGATTCCTATATATAAGTGAAGAAAACTACAAAAAAGACCATAAGAAAATATCTTTTACAATAACCACACACACAAAAAAAACAATAACCACACAAAAGATGAAATACTTAGGAATAAACAAATCTAGAGGAACAATAGACCTATACAGAGAAAACTACAGAGTATTACTACAAGAAGCAAAAAAACCCAACACAAATGGAAGATTATCCTATGCTCATGGATAGGCAGACTTAATATTGTTAAAATGACAATATTACCTAAAACAATCTTCAGATACAACACAATGCCAATTCAGATCCCAAATATGTTCCTTAAAGAAATGAGTACAATAATTGCCAATTTCATCTGGGCAGGCAAAAGACCCAGGAAAAGAAAAAAACGTGTTAAAAAGAAGAACCAAGTAGGAGGCCTCACACACTCCCTGACCTAAAAACCTACTCCATAGCCACAGTATTCACAACATCCCAGTACTGGTACAATGAAAGAAATATAGACTGATGGATCAGAACAGAAAGCTCAGACATAAATACAGGTAAAAAAATCTTCAAAAAATGACCTAGAAATATCCAATGGGACAAAGACTGTCTCTTCAACCAATGGTGTTGGAAACTAGATTTCCATGTGCTGAAGAATGAATCCAGTCCCATGTCTTTATGCATGTACAAAAACTAACTCAAAATAGATTAAAGATGTAAATATAAATACAAAGATATCAGGATCATTGATAAGAATGCTGGAAAAAACTTACAGACCCTATTGCAGAGCATACATCGTATGAAGAAGGAGGCACACACACTGGAAGACAAGATAGATGCCTGGACCATGCTGATAGTACATCATCTATGCATATCAAAACGTTATCAGGAGAGTAAAATGAGAATTCACAGATTTGGGGGGAAAATGTTACCAATGACACATCAAACAAGGGTCAAATTACATAAATATATGCCCTCGATAAGAAAATAACAAATGCTTCAATTAAGAAGTGAAGAAAACTTGCCATTTTCATTTTCTCCGAGATGAGTCAGTTAAGATACAGGGTAGGAGCTATGAAATATGCAACCTTCCTCTAGTTCCCATGCTGCCTCCCACCCACTATCATGACCCCAATTCTACCACATAAATCCAGCTAGACCAGGAGATGTACAGTGAAGTTGGAAACATGGGAAACTTAGGATAGATGATCCCTCAAGACTAGTAATAGGAGTGGTAATACCAGGAGGGTGGAGAGGTGAAGGAATAGAAAGGGAGAACCAACTTCAGGGATCTACACGTAGCCTCCTCTCTGGGGCACGGACAACAGGGAAGTGAGTGTTGGGACACATTGGACAGTGTACAGGATGAAAAAATAATTTGTAAATTACTAAGAGTTCAAGGGGAAGGGGGG
>PVJH01046258.1:0-11955 GCA_004026705.1 Nesogale talazaci | reverse complement strand
TCATAAGTCCAATATTAACCCATATGCCTGAAATCAGTCTATAAAGTCTTCTTCTGACTCACGAAGTCACAGGTCAGTGGGTGCAGAGCCCCGGTGCTGGCAGGGCACCTCAGCTTCAGGGCTCAGGGCCCATCAACAGCAGAAGCAACTCATCGCTAGCAGAGGTCTCCATCTGGCCGCCCCAGCTTCAGAGGTCTGGCTCCATCAGGGCAAAGCCGTGTGGTCTCTCCTCCAGCTCTTCCAGCTTCTTGAGCGCTGCCAGCTTGTCTCGTCCGTGATTAATCATCTCTCTAACTCCCAACAACTGGGAAAGATAGCTTCTCATCTTCACAAGGGAAATATCGCAAGATTTCCCAGAAGTCTCATTGGCTACTCAATGGACATCTCCAGATTAACAGGCTAGACTCCACCCCTACATTTCAATCATGAAATTAACATAAACACATGACTGCCACAAGAAGGTAGTATGGAGGACAACCCTGAAGATACAGCCTGGGGAGAAGGGTAAGGGTCTGCCTAGACCACACAGGAGCAAACCAGGGGAGAGAGAGAGAGAGAGAGAGAGAGAGAGAGAGAGAGAGAGAGAGAGAAATTATGGTTAGTGACTTTGCTGCTCAGAGCAACCAAAACACAGAGAGGACTGTAGGGCTGGCTCCAGCATGAGATAGGACACCCCCTCACTGACCCGTAGCATTATGAGGGTTAGCAATGGAGACACAGTGCAGGGATTGCGTCCAGTCTGAACCTTCCGCATTAGAGCAGCAAGGGGAGCAAAGTAGTGGAGCCCTTGAGGAATCCAGAAAATGGACTTTGGAGTGCGAGGGCAGGGCTTGGCACCTCATCAGCAATCAGAAAACATTCATAAGGGTCAGCAGACAGACCTGAGAATAGTAATAGGCCCTTTCTCCCCCTCCTCCCTCTCCTCCTCCCCCCACCTCCAGTGTCTAGCTATATAAGATAGGCAGGATAAACAATCCCAAGAAGAAAACAAAGGACCTGTTGGTTGTGGGGAGACACGGGAGAGAGAGAGGTACCCCAAACCCAGGGATCTAAAATCTATGGTGGGGAGGACGTAGAACACCTGGTAGGGTTCGATCAGGAGCCATGTGCCCCAACTGCTCACCAAGAGAGTTGCCTGGTCCAGTCCACGCAGAGGAGCCTCAGAAGAAAGGCCTGGAGATCAACCATTGGGACCCTCAGGGAGTCCAGTTCTACTGACACACGAGGGGCACAGGAACTGGAGTCCACTGGGGGTAGCTGGTTTGGGAGCCAAGGTGGTAAGCCCTTTATTTACACGCCCCCTCCCCGCCTGCACACTCATATTTATGGAGCCCTGGCGGAGCACCAGGTTAAGCATCACACCACGAACAAGAGTTGGTAGTTGAAGCCTGGCCACTGCTCCAAGGGAGAACGGTGAGGCTGTCTGTTCCCCTACAGATTCCAAACCCAGAGCCCTCTGGTCCATCCTGTCCCACAGCAACCCTAGAGGCCAGGCTGGAACTGCCCCTGTGGGTTTCTGAGACTGACTCTTTATGGGAGCAGGTAGCGACAGGCTGGGGACGCCCGTGTCCTTGGGACATCGTGAGTCAAACTCAGCCTGATAGCAGTGGGTATGTGTTATCTGTTCCTCGTGGCCACAGTGGGCAGTGATTTGCCTGTGCCCATTTCACAGATGATGGGCAGAAAGCTGGCGGGTGGAGGCACAGGCTGGAGGAGGAGTAGCTGGTCAGTGGAGCCCTGGAGTTAGTCTGGAGCCAAATGGCGTGCCTCCAAAGCCATGCTCCCCCTGCCACAGTCCCTTCCCTTTATGATAGAGCAGTGCTTCCCAAGCAGATGATGCCAACTTCTGGAAGGGGACTCTGGAAAGATCCAGAAAGCACAGACCTACACTTTATTGTGGACTCTAGGCTATAGTACAAACAGCTTTGATTGCCAGTGAGATTTTTTTTTTTTGCCTGATAAGGGCAGGGCAGATGTGTGATAGAGGCTCATGGTAAAGACCACTCCACCGACACCAGTGTCTCCTGAAGGGAGGGGCATGAAGAAGCTATGAATATTGACTCAACAGGGAAGCCTGTAGGGCGTGAGTGAGAGCAGAAGAGGGCAGCCAGCCTGGGCATGCTGACGCCGGTAAGTGTGCGCTGTCCGCTCTCTAGGCAAAGCCCTTCTCCCTGATCCCATCACGGACCTGGTCCCTTGCCAAGGCCTGGGAACACGTGGCAAAGGATGAGCACTGCCAAGTCCTGGGGGACAGGAGGATGAGCACGATGGACACTGCCCTCTTTCAAGAGTGGAAGCTGGGCCCCACCGCTCAGAGGCACTCTGACTCGGCATGGTCCTAGAGACGGAAGAGCTTTTGGACAGTGGACCAAGCCGCCTGTTTAGCGGGCTAAATGCCGCCTAAATGCCTTGACCCTTTCCTCATGGGTGGTGAACCCCCTGCCTCCACCCCCCCCCGCCAACCGTAATGTTATTTTTGTTGTTACTTCATCACTGCCATTTTGCTACTGTTATGAATTGGGCAACCCCTGTGAAAGGGTCATTTGGCCCCCATAGGGGTCTCGACCCATAGTTTGAGAACCACTGGTTTAGGAGGCCAGGGCTAGTGGGGGCTGGCCTGGGAGAATTGGGGGGTCAGAAGAAGACTCCTTGGAAGACGGAACCAGGTATCGTCAGATAGGATGCTGAGAACAGCCAAGGCAGGTTGGGTTAGCTGGGTCCCAGCCCGCTCTCACTCACAGAGACCATGTGGATACAGAACAATACACCAGCCAGCCACAGGTCATGATCACTATCTATTATGGGATGGAGTGCACACTGCATTTGAGAGATTTTTCACCTTCATTCCCATCACCATATCAGACTCTACTTTACTGCGATCCATAAGACTTTTCCCCTCTACCTCCCATCACCATGTCAGACTCTATTCCACTGAGATCCAGTATATTCTTCTGTTGTTATCCTGGCAACACTTGCTAACTTGTCTTAGTCTAAATACTCAGCTGAATCCTGTCCATTCTGGGTGACCCTGCTGTCTTTTGAAATACTGATGATCTAGCTCCCTGCATCACAGTAACATCAGGTCTCCTCAGTAGGACCGACTGACAGACACCGGCATGGAGTGGTGGTAGGAAACTGAGATGGTGTTTAGTCCAGGTTGACGCGAGAAACAAATTCATAGACACTCACATGTGTATAAGAAAGAGGTTTATATAAAAGAGTAATTGTATATTGATAAAACATCCCAGCCCTGTCCAGATCAAGTCCATAAGTCCGAGATTAGCCCAGATGACCAAAGCCAATCATTAATTCCTCTTCAGACTCACACAACATATGTAATGATGTCAAGTGCAGCAAAATCACAGGGCAGTAGGTGGAAAGTCTTGTGCATCCCGTGGCAGTAGAAGCATCTCAGTGCTGGCGTGGGTCACCACGTGGATCCTCCAGCTTCAGGACACTAGCTGTATCAGCGTAGCTCCATGTGGCTTGTCATCAAGAAGACAGAGTAGAGAGTGTGTGTGTTCTGCCCCTAGGGAGGAAGACTGGATTTCCTAGAATCCTAAGGAGAAGACCATGCCTACATAGAGGCCTCCTTGACTATAACTTGATTGACAGGCTAGACTCCACTCCTTCACAAGTTGATAAGAGATGCCACATATTTGGCACGTAATTGCCACAGGTGGCTTAGCACTGTTATTTGGGAAGCTACCATAGCTGTGCAAGAGCAGTGTAGACAATTTGGTTACAGGAGATAATTTGGTCACATGATTGTATCCAATGAACATATCCTGGGACATTGGCATCCACATCAAACTCAGTAGGGCCCCTGAACAGGGCCATGGTCATTCATGGAGCATCTTAGACACTCCCTCCCCTTTTTTTAGTGGTGGCCTGGGCATGATGTGGACAAAGGAAGCAGATATAAAGAAGAGATTGAAAGCAGTGATTTCTCCCCATAGCAGACAGGACAGGCTGTGGCTAGGGAGTCCATAGGGTAGATAGTAGGTGATTGAGGAGGTAGGGAACGCGGCTGATTGCTATTTGGGGGTTGTGGTAGGGAATGCCTGCCTCAGCTTGGATTCTCTACAGAAACAAAAACAGGAAAGCGTATGTCTGTGTACCTACCAAGAGGTTTGTTTTAAGGAAATGACCCACGTAGTTTAAAAAGTGGTCATTTTTAAGTCCATAGCTATCAGACTGGAGGCTTCCCCTGACTTAAGACCAGCAGGACAGATGGTGGGGTGCTGACAACTGCCAATACAGCAGGCTCCTGGCTTCAGAGTAAAAGAACCAGAGGTCAGAGGATAAGCCAGAGGTGGGATCCAGACCCAGGAAACAGCAAATAAGCTTTTCTACAGCATCTACTTTTATTGGAAGCAAGCCACACACCCGAGGCAACAGACTTTCTATTGGTTGAATCAGGGCTGTTATCTGTGGGAGGCTGTGGCATCATACCCTAATCTTGTTATGACTTTTGGGTTGGTCACGGCAGGTCCCACGATGGGGGTGATGACATTGTGTTAGGCCACAGGATGGGGAATGGCTGGGTCTTCATTGTCAACCCATTGAGAATCCTGACCTGGCCAAATGGGCACCAAACCTGAACTGTCATGGAAGATGACCCCTTCACTGAAGTCAGAACTATGTGAGAGGAGCAGCTGACTTTGGCAGAAGACGTGGTGGAGACAGGGGTCCTGCTGGACTGCGGGCCTCGGTTGGGTGGATACACATGGGCCTTCTTCATCGGTCCGTGCTGCCTGGCCCTTGGTCAGTGGCCATCACTGAGTGATAGGTGTTCATTCTCTTGAACACCATGCCTTCCTGCTGGGAGCTTCCCTCCTCTTCCCACATGCTCAGCACCCCAGCATCTGCACCTTTCCCTGTGAAGGTCCATGGTGACAAGATATGGTGCCCCTTCCTAAAGGGACAGCAGCCCGGCGTCCCACATGTGTTTGGGTCCTGACCTCTCAGGTGGGTGAAAGTAACCCCCCACCTTACATAGCAGCCGTGGGCATTTTCTTCCCTTTAGAATTAGTTCAAGATTTCTTTGTAGCTGCAGTTGGCCCAACCCTAGTTAACAAATCACAGGGTTGAGTCAATTGCTGGGATTGATTGGTTCCACCCCTTTCCATCAATGAGATTTAATTTTAGTGACCCAGTTTCTACAGCTCAAATGAGAACGGCCCTCAACTTGACTTTCTTATGGTGTTATTTTTTTTTCTCCAAGGAAACCTTGATTTCTTCCTCTCCTCAAGCACACTAAAAACCCTCTTCATGTGTTCTGATAAGAGGTTGGTTTTCATCCTTCTTGTCTTTGGAGTGGGGACCACACCTTTGTTTATTTGCAGCTCTCGGTAGAGTAAGAAGCCTTCACACCTGCCTCATTGGCTCAACAGTACTGGGTCTGCCTCCAGGCTCGCTCCAGGGTGTTCCTATCTTGCTTTCTTGACCACGGCTTCCTCCATTGGCACAGCTGGCCAGGATGTACTTGTACTTCCATGCCAAGCAAAAGGGATGTGGAGTTGAAGATAATCCAGCCCTACCTTGACCACATGCAGAAACTGATGAAACACTTGTTTCTTCTTCTCCAAATACAAGTGTACGGTGTCTACCCATTGTACTTCTCCCATCTACAATGATGATGCCTACATGTGTACTTCTCCTGCATACAGGTGGACAATGTCTACACATTGTTCATTCTCCCCCAGGTGATGGTGGCGACATCATTTGTCTTGCTTTGATGGCTAAGCTACACCTTAGCCCCTCTGGTCAGTTGCCGCATAGACCTGTGAAAGGTGGACAATCAGGAAGGAAGGCTGGAGAAGTGACTGATGCATCTCAACTTTGGTGTGCGTGTGGGTGCGTGTGTGTGTATGTGTGTGTGTGTGAGGGGCATGACATTGGATGCCTCGGGGTCTGCTGGAAGAATAAACACGTCCATCCTAGAAGAAATACCACCAGATACACCTTGGAGGTGAGGATGGAGAGACCTTGGCTCAAGTACTTTGGACACATCTCTGGAAAGAACCAGCCCTACACAAGGACAGGGTGGTTGGTGAAGATGAGGGGCGGGCTGGCAGAGACAAGACCCCTCTTGTGAGATGGAGGAGACTGTGGCCACCACAGAGGACTGGAGCGTGACCACCATCATGCCCTTCTGTCACAGCCAAGGTCACCTTGAGCTGGAACTGGGAGACAACCACGAAGAACAGGACATGCCAGCTGTCCCTCTCCCAGTCCTGCATAGACTCAGACAATGCAAGTATAACCAAGCGTACCTCTGGAGCCCAGCAACCCCATAAGGGCCCTGGGACTGCCATCCTGATGGGGGTGGTTGTGGTGGTGGAGGTGCAGGTGGCTGCATCATTCTTCCCCAACGTTCGAACACCTTACCTTTCCATGTATAGTCAAGTGTTCGAACCACTTGGTCACTGAAGGTCCTTGGCACACAATACCCAAACAAAACACCCACCATTGTGTTGGTCCCAATCCAGCCTGACCCCACAGGGCAGGGTGGGAGAGTCCCACCGGCTTCCCCGGACTCACCCTCCCTGGAAGCTGAATGCCACACCTGCCTCTCCGGAGCGGCTGGGGGTTGAACCACTGACCTTGTAGCTAGCTGCCTACCACTCAGTCCCTAGTGACATTGGCAAAGTGCCATAGTGGCTACTAATTAAAAATCCCTTGTCCTGTGTCCTGGATGTCCTGAGAAACTGACCTGCTCTCTTCAGAACACTCCCAAGTGGCTGGTGGCACTCCTTCTAAGCCCAGGGCTCCAGAGTCGTGTGTGTGTGTGTGTGTGTGTGTGTGTGTATGTGTGAGATGGTTGGGAGTGGGGGAGAGGCAGTCAGAACTGAATGCAGCCTGGGTTTGAGGCTCAACTCCTGAGCTCACACTCCTGCACTTTGCCCCATGGACAGTGGACGGGTCAACAGGTCTTTGGTCTACTGCTCTGCAATGTGCTTAGTCAGAGGCAATGAGGTGGGGGAGGCAGCTAGCCGGAGCTGCTGTGTAGGACGTGCTGTAGTTAGTGGTGGCGGTGTGAATTCCATCTGTCTAGTGGGTTCGTCGGGGCCCTAGTGCAGGGCAGAGGTTACACGTTGGGCTGCCACCCCTGGCGTCGGCACTTCAAAGCCAGCAGCAGGTCAGCCAGAGGCTCCCTCTCCCCTTCTCCTCCTGTAAACAGGCGCCGTCTTGGGAAACCACGTGAGGATGGCTCTGAGTCAGCATGGACTCCAGGGCTGTGACCCCAGCCCTGTCTGCGCTGCTACCAGGAGTCCCGCTTCTCATCACACGGCAGGCTCCTGTCCTCCTTCGCTGGACGAGGCTGCAGGGCTGGGGACTCCCACACAGTCCAGTGGCTGTCAATATAGATTTACCTCTCCTGGATGCCACACATGGACCCTCCTGCACAACGCCAACAGGAAGAAAGAAAACAAACATCGAACCCCTCAACACTCATAGACCCACCCAGAGGGGGAAAGCCTCCCTAGAAAAGAAAGCAGCTGGCAGTAGAACCTGAAATGGCTTCCAAATGGGTCAAAAGGAAGCTGACAGGATAAGGTGTTCAATAGGACCTACCTGCATCTGCCATGCAGACTCTGCTCACAGTGCTCCCTGTCAGATAGCAAGGCTGCTCTTTCTGGAGCCCATCCTGGGAGCGGCTGGCTGGGGGCTTTGAACTGCTGACATTGAGGGCCCCACTCGCCTTCCCGGGCTCCTTTTGGAAACCCTGAGAGGCAGCTGTCCTCTGTCCAAGGAGGCCATGGGGAGATGACGACGGGGCTGGCTGGGTGTTTTGGAAAGAACTGTGCCTGCTGAGGTCTGTACTAACGTACCTCCTGATGATGCTGTGGGAGCAGAGAAGTGTCCCCAACGGTCTCCAAGTTTGTCATCGTTACTGAAGCACACTCTGAACTGCGGGCCCTTGGGTAGTGTGGCAGTAATATAATCTGCAGTCCGGCTGAGAGTATTAAGAGTGAAGGGGTGACAGGTCGGTTAGCCTGTCAATCAGGTCGAAGTTTGATGGCCTCATTTGGAGACACTAAGGTATTACTAGCTTGCTGGAGGCAGGACACTCCCTGGGAGACATTGCATCTGACAAGACCCATGAACCTAAGCTATTGCCCTGATCCAGAGCAGCCACGTGGAGCACCACGCCAGCACTGAGGTGCTTCTACCACCACAGGATCCACAGACTTTCCATCCACTGGCCTGTGACCTTCTGGCACTTGGTGATGTTGCATATATTCCATGAGTCTAAAGAAGAATGTATGGACTAGTATTTGACATATGGGGTAATATCAGACCGATAGTTGATCTGGACTGGGTTGGGATATTCTCTCAATAGTCAACGGCTCTTGTGGGTAAATCTCTTTCTTATACACATGGGGGTGTCCCTGGATTTGTTTCTCTAGTCCACCTGGACTCACACAGGTGGGCAGCTGAGTGCTTAGCCCTTGGGCCACAAGGATCCACGTTCCTGTAAGGAGAACCCTCTTTAAAATGCCCCAAGGCCACCCCATCCTTTTAGCCTGACCATGGATGCACGGGGAAGTGGGCAGGGGCCCCAGCACCCTCCCCCAGCAGGTTAGCTTCCCAACAAGCTCGAGTCGAGAGCCCATGAGGAAGGGCAGAAGGCCAGGCGGATGTCAGTGCCACACCCAGGACTGGCGATGAGGAGGGTACAGCAGCTGGCCCCACGATGCTGAGATTCACTGCTTGTCAATGATGTGCTCTAGGAAGGAAGGGCTGGTGATCACCTTCCTGAGGACAGCCCTGTGGAGACCGGTGGATCACAGTGGTCCAAGTCACCCTGCTTCAGGGCTGATAGAACTTTGTCCTGCTGTATGTGGGGCTCTGAGTGTTAAGGGCCAGTGCAGGAGCAGCTGAGCCACAGCCACTACCACCACTGTCCTCACTCCACAGCCGCCACCACACCACAGCCACCACCGTGCCATCATCACAACCACATCACCACCACCATCATCATCATCATACCCTAACTATAGCCCCTACCATCATTAACCCCCACCCCCACCGCACCACACAACAGTCACATCACAGCCACAACCACAGCCACCCAGCGCAAGAGGTCAGCCCGACTCTGTCCAGTTGCCAATTCCAGGGAGGCCTGTGGGTCCCCAAACAGACAGAGACTCAAAGGAGGTCCCAGGGGGTGGCATCAGGATCTATGTAGGATGCTGGGAAGTGGGCTGATTGTTTCACTGGGAGACCCTGGCAGGAGACACACGCTAGCATTTCTGCCCCCAAACCCAGAGTCCCCTTCTCTTTCAGGTCAGAGGGAGCTGGCTGGGTGGCTGTGCCCTTTGGAGGCTCCCTGGAGCACCAGGTGAAGGCTGCTCTCCACGTGGATGTGGGGGCTGATAGACATCAGTGACGGTGCATGGTTGTTTCCTGTCTGCCGGTGACTCTGGCTCCCAGCAGCACTCCTCATAGTACACACTTGCACCCACCCCCCCAGGAGTTGATGAGGCTGTGGCTCCTTCCAGAAGGGGTTCTCCAGGTGTGGCTTGGGCTGGGTCCACCCACCGTTCAGCAAGGGTGGAACCCTTTTCTCAAGTTGAGCCAAGTAGCCCATCGGGCAAATTTGCAGCAGGAAGCCACTTCAGCCAGGACGCTGAGGGCAACCTGACTGCACCCTGGCCCTTTCGACCTTGCCCTGTGCCTGGGAAAGGACATGGATGACCAAAGAAGAAGGGAGGCCTTCGGAGGGCGGTGTTGACCGGCATTGTGGGTACCTTGTCAGCTGAACTGTTGGAGGAGGCTCTGCCGTCAGGGCCACTCCAAGACTGCGAGCCTTTGAGGGAGCAAACTGCTTTCCAGCGGCGCACCTTGTGGGGAGCAGCCCCATCAGGAACCCTGATACCCCTGGGGATGGCGGAGTGGTTACACATCGGGCTACTGAGCAGGAAGCCTGTGGTTTGAAAGCACCAGGCACCCTGTGGGAAAGAAATGAGTTCTCTCTCTCTCCAGAGGAAGAGGTGGAGTCTCAGGAACCCACTGGGGTAGGTCGCTCCTGTCTGGTAGGGTCGCTGTGGTCAGAGTTGATGCTGCTTCACGCAGGACCACAGGAGTTGGACATAGAGCAACAACACCCAAAACAACAACAACAGTATCAGGCGGGCAATCTGCTACAATGTACGCAAATAGCATGCTGTAAATCGGTATCCGCACCCTTCCAAAACCAAACATCCACTGTCCACAGAGGCTTCTAGCTCAGCGAATCTACAGGACAGAGTAGAACTGCCCCGGGGAGTTGGGGGGAGGGGCTGTGAACATATATGGTAGCAGAGGGTCTTGTCTTCCTCTCTCAGAACAGCTGGTGGGTTTGACCTTGTGGTTAGTAGGACCACACCTGACCCACTGTGTCACCAGAACGTCACGGGATCTCAAGGACAGGACATGGACACCTCTGTAAGGGGAGACCATGAATATGGGACCAATGAGATCAGTCTGTAGAAATGGTGGTGGGGCATGCAGGGTCAGAAGTCAAAGGATAGATGGAGGTATGGACTGTTGATTCCTCTTTAGACCTTTGTGAGTTTCTGTCCCGTCCCGCGGGACTCACTTATTCGTGGGGGCAAGGAGGATCCAGCCTGAAAGAGAAACGGGCGGAAAAAAGGAGCGAGAGCAAGCAGAATCTTGTCAAGGTCTCATTTTTTATTTTTCTGTAAGTCTCTTTCAAAGCAGAGGGCAAATAAGGAAGGAACAGGGAGGGGAGGGTTAGCAAAGGTGACTTTGATGCAGTTCATCTTGCAGTTGGGTCATCTGGTGCTGGAATAATTGGTGGTGAGTCAATTCTCTGACGGTGGTGAGTCAATTCTTGGACGGTGGTGGGTCAATTCTCATGCAAAGGGGGCAGGGTAACAGCTACGGCTCCCAACATTTCCCCCTTCTTTATTAAATAAAAGAATGGGGGTGGCTGAAAGGAAGGCCTGTTTTAGGCTATGTAGTTGGCCTCCGTGCCCAGAGAGGGAGCCGACTTTATCGCGCTCTCCAAAGCAAGACCTTTTTATTTTTAAATAATATCCTCCCGGGAACTCCGCCTGTCTTAGGTTGCCAGGACACACACTCAATCCTTACCCGTCATCGGTCAATGGCCTTCTAATGTGACCAGGACCTGTTTTAGGTTGGTAAAGAGCGCTCCTGATCTTACCCGTCATTGGCTGCAAGTTCAGCTCACGGAGGCAGAGGGTCTTATTACATTTTAGTCATGTGTGCCACTCTGTTTAAGATCGCTTACTTTTAAGCGATAATAATGAATTTGCCGGGGCCTTGCTTGAATGGTCTCAATCTGTTGCTTAAGGGTGTGCCTTTGGGTTGCGGGGCTACAATATTCCCGTCATGGGCCTTTCCTCAGCAGGAGTCTTTAAACTCGGGGAGCCAGTAGCTTATTGGTTACATGCACCTCCACAGTCTCAGGTACCAGGGGCTTTCTGCCAAAGGAGCAAGAGTAGAGAACTGAAGACCTATGGGGTCAAGGTCTGGAGACAAATCTTCAACCGGTTCCTGAGCATCAAGTTGATGATAATGAATTGAGACTGGCTTATGGTGAAGCGCGGAGTCGACCTGTGACTTAACAAAACTGGTTAGTCTGTTGAAGGCCCAAGGGCCAAATGTCAGGAGTAGTAAAAGACCTACAAGGGGTCCCTAATAGGCTCGGGAGCAGGGTAGAAAGCCAGGGGGAGGTAGAAAACCAATTTTTATACCATGATTCTTGCTGTTCTCTTTCTTTTTTTTCTCTTTTCTAAGCTTTCTCTGACCTTTTGTAGGCTGTTCTCAACAAGCCCCAGTTTGTCAGTATAAAAGCAACACTCTTCATTAAGAGCTGCGCATAGCCCACCTTGTTGCAGAAAAAGAAGATCTAGCCCTCTTCTGTTCTGTAGGACTACTTCTGCAAGAGAGGCAACTGAGTCCTTGAGATTTGAGAGT
>PVJH01046257.1:0-11980 GCA_004026705.1 Nesogale talazaci | reverse complement strand
AAAAAAAAAGCATTAGGCTAAAACAAGCCTCCAGGATGGTAGAATACCAAATGAAATGTTTCAATAAGCTCTGAGGCACTGGGAGCATTTACTCATCTACGCCAGGGAATCTGAAATTGAGCTTCTTGGCCAACCGACTGGAAGACATCTATATTTGTGCCCATTCCAAAGAAAGGTGGCCCAGCAGGGTGTGCAGATCACAGAACAATAGCGTTGTTATCACCTGTCAAGGAAACTCTGCTGAAGATCCCTCAACAGTGGTTGCAGCAATACACAGCGAGCAGAGGTGTGGGCGAGATTAAGCCGACGACGTGCAGCAAGGGATAGCGCTGCTGCTGCCAGGGGGCTCTAGCTGACATGGGTCTCACTGACTGTGCCAAAGCACTTAACCATGTGGGTCATAACAAAGTAGGGCAACCTTGAGAAGAATGAGAATTCCACAACACTTCATTGTGCTCACGAGAAACCTGCACATGGATCAAGAGGCAGCTGTGTGACCACAACAAGGAAATATTGCGTGATTTAAAATCAGGTCAGGTGTGCATCAGTCGTATCCTCTCACCATACTTATGCAATCTGGATGCTGAGCAAATCATCAGCGAAGCTGGCTCATCAGAAGAAGGTGGCGTCCGGATTGGAGGAAGGCAGATGACACAGCCTTGCTTGCTGAAAGTGAGGAGGCCTTGAAGTTCTTGCTGATGAAGCTCAAGGATTGCAGCCTTCAGTACGGATTACAACTCAAGTAAAGGAGACCAAGAGTCTCACAACTGGACCACTAGGGAACATCACGATAAATGGAGGAAAGACAAGTTGGCAAGGATTTTGCCTCGCTTAGATCCACAATCAATGCTAATGGAAATGGCAGTCAAGAGAAAAGACGCATTGCTTCGGGTACATCTGCTGCAAGAGACCTTGTAGTGCGTTGACAAGCAAGGATGCTACTTTGAGGGCAAAGGGGGACTTACCCCCAAGTCATAGTATTTTCAATCACCTCATATGCGTATGAAAGGAAGATCAAAGAATTGTGGTTCTGGTGAGGAATATTCAAAGTACCATGTACTGCCAAAAGAACAAACACATCTGTCTTGGAAGAAGACAGCCACCAATGCTCCTTTGAGGCAAGGATGGTGAGACTTTCTCTCATATACTCTGCATCTGTCAGGAGACTAGTCCCTAGAGAAAGACATTGTCCTTGGAAGACAGGCACTGAAAAAGAGGAAGGCCCTAAGTGAGCTGGACTGACATGGTAGCTCCAACAATGGGCTCGTGCATAGGAGGAATTGAGGCGCGCGCAGTACTAGGCAGTGCTGTTCTGTTGTGCATAGGGGGGAAATGAGAGGTTTCATTCCTGTAAAGATTGAAGTGTTACAGAAACCTGCAAGGGTAGTTCCACCCCGTTCTCCATGGTCGTAGTGAGCTGGAATTGTCTGGATGGCATTGAGTTTCATTTTGAGAGGGGTCTTTTTTTTTGGGGGGGGTACACATAACAATGCCTAACACATTATAGATTCAAGACTTCTGTACTTTCTCCACAGGTGTCCTCACTTCCATTTTCATTTACTCCTGAATCTATTTGCAGCCCTGGCAGACTAAGGGGCCCAGATACTCACTGGCTCATGTTCCATCTCAGTCTTATTTATCTAATTGCCTCCTTCGCATCTCATGCAAATGATCCTCAGATCCTTGTCTCAGGATCTCCATAGCTGAAATCCTTATTTCTTACGTCCTCAAATCTGCCTCCTCTTCTTGGCTTCTCTCTCTGCTTTCTCCCTTAGATATTTAATGGTCCCATCCATGTCCCATTAATGAAATAAACTTTCTTGAGTGAATTGTGTGTGTGGTGTATCAATAAATCACAATTTCCACCTTTCCCTCCCTCCACTTAACCTCACATCCCTGTGCAGCCATTCTCTTTTCGCGTCTAGTTCTTGAATTAACTTCTGGAATTGCCTTCTGGTGGGCAACAGGCGCTAGAGGATTTCACTTAAAATTGCTGTGGTAGTATCATTCTCTTAACAACTCTGGGATCTGTTCCCATTGCCAACCTGTTCCATAAAAGGTCTTTCCCACAACACTTCTCACTTCCTTCATTCGATGTAGTTCCTGAAGCCATGGTGGAAGTGAGCACTCAAAAACTTTTGTCTGCCTCTTAATTTCTTCCTTTCAATTACACAACTGCTCCTTGGGACCCATCTGCATTTGAGAATGGCTCTCACACTCTTTTGCTGTGTAAAAAGGTCGTACACAACACAATGGCTTAAAACACTGTATTTTTATTTCATGGGCCTATAGGTTGATTGGCAGTGGTTCTCAACCATCCTAATACCATGACCCTCTAACACAGCTCCTCATGTCATAAAATTATTTTCATTGCTACCTCCTAACTGTAATTTTGCGACTGTTATGAATCGGGATACCCCTGTGAAAGGGTTGTTCAACCTCCAAAGGGGTCTGTCAGGGGAGCCAACCCCTAACAAATCATCACAGGTCTGCTAGGCGCAACTGTACAGCAATAATAAGTAAAGAAGATAGTAAAGTCATAGAGAATGAGAGAGACTGAAATAACAGAGTAAGACACATTTCATGGTAGCATGCTCACCTCAGCCCCACTTGGTGGTCCACGTGAGGATGTGAAAGGTGGGACTTGCAGGAGGGAGAGCAGGGAAGGACAAGGGGAGAGGGGAAAAGGGACAGAGGTACCTGGAACCAGGGAAGAGAGGGCTGGGGGAAAGAAGTCGGGGCAATAAGAATGAGAGAGAGATGGGCTGAGCCCCGGTGGTATAGTGATTGTGCGCGGGACTGCGGCCCACTGGGATGGAGGTTCAATTCCAGCTCCCAGGAGCAGGGGCTGGGCCTCCTACTCCCACCACCAGAGTGCAGTAATGCCTAATAAAAAAAAAAGAAAAAAAAAAGAATGGGAGCGAGAGCTCTTTATTTCTAACCAAGGCTTATATATCTTGGGGGGGCATGCAAACCCCCTAATACAGGCAAGGGTTGTACTATAGGTAATATAGTAATGAGAGGAGGACAATCTAGGAGTATACAAGCAATAGGAAGGGGAGGAATTGGGGGGTACACATGTGACAAGATGGGCAGATCCTAGATTCAGGATGGCAGCCTAACTTTGGATGTCACCTAGCAGGTTTGACCTGCTCTCCATGGAAACAATTATCAGTAGGGTGTGGACCCTACCTACAGTGGATCAGACAGCAGTCTGACGGCTTGTGGGACTATAAAGAGACTTCCCCAGCTTTCTCCCCCACAAGAGATATGCCAAACATTAGAGGCTATTTGCCAACACAATAGTCATACACATCACAGGAAGGGGGATGTATAATAGGCATAAGTGTGACAGGAAGGGGTATATATGTAGTAGGAAGGGGAGGGACAAGAAGGGCAGATCATAGACTCAATATGGCAGCTTAACCACTTTGATTGGACTTGACCTCCCTGGACTCTCCTTCCAGGAAACAATTATCAGTAGGTTATGAACACCTAAAGTGGACTCCATGTCTTCAGACTATCTCTAAGCATCTGACCTCTCAGCACGTGCTGGCAAACTGCCTCTATTGTTTGGCATATCTTGGGGGGAGACTAAGTTGGAGTGGGGGGGAAGTCTTCTTATACCCCACAGGAGCCTCGACCCGCAGGTCTCTAACCGCTGTTGGATGGTTCCCAGTTAGGGTCTCTTGAGTACTTGCAGTCAGATTGAGGTGAAAGTCTTAGTCATTTAAAGGCTTAACAGGGGGCTGAACCCTGGTGGCGTAGTGGTTGTGTGCGGGACTGTGGTCCAGAGGGTTGGCAGTTCAAATCCAGCAGCAGTTCTCCAGGAGCAAGGCTGGGCTTCCCACTCCCACCAGGGCAGTGATGCACACACACACACACAAACACACACACAAATACATAAATAAATAAAGGCTTAACACGGCTAACCTTCTCAGATGGCTCATTTCCATGACTGGCAGTAGACCGCTGGCTTTGGCTGAGAACTCGGCTGGGACTGTTGACTAGAATATTTATGCATGGTCTGGGTTTCTCATAGCACTCAGGCTTGCTTCTGTGAACTCACAGAGAGATAGCATTTAGGAGAAATGCTGGGCAAAATCTGTAGGGAGATATATGTATATATACATATTACAGAATACTACCTCTGTCTCATTATACTAGGCTAATAAGACAAAGGCCAACAAGACTCATAGGAAGGAAACGGAGACTCAGTAGCTTAAGAATAGTAGTAAAAAACACAAAGCTAGGGCTGAGCCCCAGTGGCGTAGTGGTTGTGTGCAGGACTGCGACCCACTGGGACGGAGGTTCAATTCCAGCAGTGGGGCTGGGCCTCCTACTCCCACCACCGGAGAGCAGTGATGCCCCCCCCCCAAAAAAAAAAAACCCCACAAAGCTACCATCTTTACCATAGGCCACCTTCTGGACATAAATGACATCTTTTTCTCATATGTAAAATATACTCATCTCTTCCCAAACCAAATGAAACCCATTTCTGCCAAGTCGATTTCAACTCATAATGACCCAACATGACAGAGTAGGCTGCGCCATAGGAAATAGACTAGGAAACTTTATGGAAGCAGACCGCCACCTCTTTCTTCTGCCAAGTGGTTTATGGATTTTAGATTTGAGTCGCTGACCTTTTAGTTAGCACCAACTGATTCAATCATTTGTGCCACCAAGGCTCTCATGAGCTGTCCAGCTCTAACTTTAAACAATTAAATGGGGCTGAGCGCTGGTGGCGCAGTGGCTGTGTGCAGGACTGCGGCCCACAGGGTTGGCAGTTCAAATCCAGCAGCGCTCTCCAGGAGCAAAGCTGGGCTTCCTACTCTCACCAGGGCAGTGATGCCACATACACACACAAAAAACAAATGTTTCCATCACCATAAACCAAAACTTAGTGCTTCGTAAGTAATAACTTGCTCCTGGTGCTCTCTCAGACACCTGAGTGTGTGTGTGTGTGTGTGTGTGTGTGTGTGTGTGTGTGTGTCTCTCTCTCTTTCTCTCTCTCTCCATCTATGTATCTATCTATGTATCTATCTATGTATCTACACATCCTGTTTTGTTTTGTTTTTCAAGTTTTTTTTTTTTTTTTTTTTGGCATCACTGCCTCTGGTGGTCGTGGGCGCTATCCAGTGCTGCTCCTGAGAGCCGCTGCTGGGTTTGAACCAGCAAGCCCGTGGGCCGCAGTCCCTCACTCAACCACTTATGCCACTGGGGCTCAGTCCTGTTTTGGTCTTTCAATATATATGAGGTCCTACAATATTTGTCCTTTTGTCATCAACTTATTTCACTCGGCATAAAGTCTTTAAGTGCCATCCCTATGTCACACATATCAAGACTAATTTCTCTTCCAATGTATGTTTCACCACACTTTATTCATTCATCCAGGCATGGGCATTTAGACGGCTTCTACTATTTAAATATTGTAAATAGTGAGGCAATGAACACTGGTGTAACAATGTCTGTGTTGCTGTTTTCAAGTCCTATGGATATTTTCCTAGCACAATTGCTAAGTGATATATATGGTCATTCTCTGGAACAGATCAACAATTGACCATATGCAAGTTTAGGTGGAAGCTAAAGCTAACGAAAATTGAAACAAGTCCAGAGAGCCAGAGTATGAATTTGATTATTGTGGAGTACCAGAAATGAATAGGTCCCAGGGGGTGAGTGTGTCATTGAGGGGTAAATTAAAGAGACATCAGGCAAGACAAAGCATGCAAGGGTTCACATCTGCTGCCATGACTTCAGGATACAGATCCCCACAAAGAGAGCGAAAGAGAGAGAGAGAGATTTAATCCCAACAGAGCCTATATACTCTTGGCGAGGGTCAGGGGGCGTGCAAGCCCCCTAATTAAAGGTAACCACATACAAAACAAAGTGGGCCGTACCCTAATCCGAAAGGTCCCTGAATTCATTGGAGGAGCAGCCTAACACCAGTGCTGGGCACAGGTAAGGGGAAGTGGGTGTCTTCAGAGCGTAGAGGGCAATAGCAGGTTTGCTCCTATAGATAAAGCTGCAGGCTGGACAGCAATCAGTCATGTGCCTATAAAAGGTACATTTTGGTTTTTTGGGGGGCATCACTGCTCTCCGGTGGTGGGAGTAGGAGGCCCAGCCCCACTGCTGGAATTGAACCTCTGTCCCAGTGGGCCGCAGTCCCGCGCACAACCACTACGCCACCGGGGCTCAGCCCTTAGTTTTTTTTTTTTTTTTTGAAAAGGTACATTTTTTTAAAAACCACTTTATTTGGGACTCTTACATCTCTTTAACATTATATACATACATTGTGTCAAGCACATTTGTACATATGTTGTCAGAGGAGGCCAGCCTTTAACAACTGAAGGGTCAATAGACACAATTGGAGGATTATAATATATAAAGAACATGGTAAAGTTATAAAGAATAGTAAGGATAGGAGACAGTATGATAAAGGAGTCAGATACATTTGTGATAGCATACTCACCTCAGCCTCTCTTGATGGTCCATGTGGAGATAGAAGATGGGATTTGAGTCTCCATTCTGCCCCCCCCCCCGCCCCCCGCGCGCCTTGTTCACCTCTATGTTTGCTTCTTTTAGGTTTTCTGATGCTTGATATCCGACCCTGTCAACACCTCATGATCACACAGGCCGGTGTACTTTTTCCATGAGTGCTTTGTGTAAGAGGTAACTTTAAAGTGGCACTATTATGGGAGGACATAGTGGGGAACAATATTAATAATGACAATGTGATTGGGACTGGTCTCCAACTCACAAAAACACAGAAACCCAGCCTGCCAAGCGTCTTAAGATATGAGAATAAAGAATTCATCCCCATATACTTTGTTCCTGTCCTCTGCTTCCCACTTAATTTAGAGATCAATCAACCACATATATGATACATTGAAACACATATAATGACCAAACCACACAAATTGTAGGAGGACCTCAAGAATATTATATATGAAGAAACTGAAAACAAATATATGTGAAGAAAGCAGAAGATCATTAGAGAGGCAGGAAAGAAATGACCAACATGCATGTCGAAAGAGACCCTGAAACTTGCTTGTAACATAGAGAAGCTACAGCAGCTACAGGAAATGATGACCTAAAAGAGCTGAACAGAAAAAATTCTAAGGGCAGTTCAAGAAGACAAAGTAAAAAAAAAAAAAGAAAAAAAGACAACAAAGTAAAGTACTATAATAAAATGTACACAGACTCTGGAGTTAGAAAACCCAAAGGGAGGATAATGCTTAACATGTTTCAAGCTGAAGGAATTGAATAACCATTTCTAAATGTGAGTTGCAATATTGAAGGAGTCTATGAGTAAAATTTTAACCAACACAAGAAACATCCAATGAAAATAGAAAGAATACACAAAATCATTATAGCAAAAAGAATTAGTCAGTCTTCAGCCATATCAAAAGGTGGCATATGATTAAGAAGAAAACGTTGATATTCAATGAAAGATGTTCAAATTGCACTGAAAGCACTAGAGTAGAACAAGGTTCCATGAGTTGACAGTCAATTAATATGTTTCCACAAACTGACAAAGCACTGGAAGAATTTACTCATCAAAGCCAAGAAACTTGGGAGGACAGAATCTTGGTCAAATGACTTAAAGAAATTCACATCTGTTCCCATTTCAGAGAAAGGTGACCCCAAACAATGAAGAAAGTGTAGAACAAGGTATTGTTCATTAATAGCTCATGCAAGTAAAATGTGGTGACTATAATTTGAAAAACGTTACAGCAGCACATCAGCAGAAATCTGCTAGAAATTCAAGTTGAATTCAGAAAAGGACACGGAGTGAGGAAAGTCATTGTGGATGTCAGGTGGGTCTTGGATAAAGGCAGAGGGTACCAGAAAGATGTTTGTTTGTGTTCTATTGACTGTGCAAAGATGCTTGACTATGGAATGACAACAAACTATGGAAAACAATGCGAGTAATGGGAAAGGAGACCGAGAGGCAGTTGTTGGAGCAGAACAAGGGAAAAATGAGTGGCTTAAACTCAGGAAAGGTGTGCATTAAGTTGTATCCTTTCACCATAGTTATCCAACCCATACTGAGCTATCAATCAGAAAAGCTGTACTACATGAAGAAGAAGACATCAATATTGAAGGAAGGCTCATTGACAGCCAATGATATGCAGATCAGACAACTGCTTGTTGAAAGCAAAGAGGACTCACAGAATTTACTGACGAAGATCAAAGATTACAGTCATTAAGATGAATTAGACCTCAGTATTAAAAAACAGAAAAAACAGAAATCCCCACAACTGGACCAATAAGCAATCTGATAATCAGTGCAGTTGTTAATTTCATTTTAGGTACTTGGATTCACACCATCAACATCATGGAAATGGCAATGAAGAAATCAAATGGCATGTGGCATTTGGCAAACCTACCGCAGAAGAGTTCTTTAAAATGTTGAGATATAGTTAATTAATGTGGCCTTTCTGGCCATAAAGCCTTATATGATGCATTATACATTTTGACCTCTGTGGCGGTGGCTGTAATCTCATTGTGGAGAAAGTTCTCTTCTATGTAAATAGAAAGGATCGACATGAATGATGACTCATATAGACCTTATAAGACAAGGTAGAACTGTCCCAGTGAGCTTCGAGACTTTTTTTTTCTTTTCCGAGACTAACTCTTTTTCTTGGGGGGGGGGGACATCACTGTCCTCTGGTGATCATGGGAGCTACCCAGTGCTGCTCCTGAGAGCCGCTGCTGGATTTGAACCGCCAAGCCCACACTCAACCACTTACACCACCGGGGCTCAGCCCCGAGATGAACTCTTTACAGAAGTAGAAACCCCACTTTTTCTCCCACAGAGCAGTCAACAGGTCACTGTATAATCACAGCACCACCAGGGCTCCTTCTCCACTTTTGTAGAGGGTGTGAACCAAGTCACTATCCTTTAATTCTTTTGGGGATATGGTCTGTTAATAGACAAAAAACATACCTCTCCATAAAAATGAGAGATCTTAGACACAGGAACAAACAGAGAAATAACAGGATCATAAAGAAGGGTGAACACACTCCAGTGGAACACACTCAAGAGTTCTTTTTGAAGGGGCAGAGGTCAAGACCGGAGGCACCAGTGGCTTCAGCACAGAGATCATTGGGCAGAGCGAAGGAGCCAGGCTAAGGCCAGGGACAGAGGCAAGCACATGAGGAAGAAGAGAGGTGCAGTCCTGAGACTATGAGACTGCAAGGCAGAGTAGTGGATTAGCTTCATAGAGGCAGAGGACCAGAGAGAAACTTGGAAGTTGGCTGGGAAGAGACATTGCTATGGACCAACGACTGTGCACTTGCTGTTTACTGGTCCTGACTTATGTATGGTAAATGATTACCTTCATAATTGTACCCCAATAATTGTAATTTTTGTCTGTGGTCTACAGGGCCATTGCAATGACTTATCCGACCCAGCAGAGTAGAGTGCCATGGAGATTGGAGTTAGGATAGGGAAAGGAAGATGGAAGGTGGAGGTATGTAGGCCATGTGCCTCATAGGGAAGTCAGAAGGCGTCAGACATGACCCCTATGCCATTTATCCATGATTCGAAAAAAGCAAACACGCTCTGAAGACTGTGCAGGGGTCCCTAGCCCAAACCATGGAAGGGTAGATGATGAATAAGGAAGGTCGGAGAAGAAGTGAACAGTGAATATCCTATGAGCTGTCACACTTGTGAACAAATCTGTCTGGGAGGAAATACAGCCAGAACGCTCCTTAGAATAGAGGGCAGTGAAACTTCATCAGGAGGCACCAGTGGAGAGTGCTCCGTAAAGAAGACCAACTGAATCCATCACCATCCATTCTGACTCACGGCAACTCCCATCCAAGGATTCTGAGACTTAGAAATCTTCACAGGGTGCATAGGCTGACCTTTGTGCTGCAGAACAGCTGGTGGGTTTGAACTGCCAAACTTTTGATCATCAACTCATGCCTAACCCACAGCACCACCTGAGAGCGTCTGCCAAAAAAAATAGTTCTTCAAGGAGATGGACTGGCCGCAATTATGGGTTCGAGTAGAATCGTGGGGCTGGTGCAGGGATGACAGCGTACGCAGGATCTCTATTGGGTTGGCATCTAACCACCAGAAGACAGGAGGGGCCTGTGACCAGGGTGAAGTTGTTGAAGATGAAGTTTTTGGATCTTAGTCTTTCTTGTTCAGATGGTGCTGGGGGTTGGGAGGGTGGGGCACCTTTTCAGGGCTCATCTTGATCGCTTCCCTTGAAGAACGAAATTGAGAGAACTGTGAAAGCTCCTTCCATTTTCATGGGCTCCGGTCTCTGTCTTCCGGCCCCGTCGGGCTCACCTGCGTCTCTCTCACCCAGGTGCAGTTCTTTGCAGTCCATTAGGAAGAGCACACGCCTTGTCACGAGACAGACCTTGACTCACTTCCCTGGCTCTGTCACTCCCCGGGTGAGCTCGCCTCAAGGGATTTTCTGGCTGCTTCAGTCCTCCATTGGCAAAAATGGTGGTACCTGCCTTTCCTTGTGGTTAAAACAAGGCCTCACAGAGTCGACTGAGTCCAGTATGGGTGTACAGTCGGTACCAGCGAGTGCCCATCCTCACCCCTTGGAGGTTACAAAATCATCCACCCGTCCCTCCCGAGAAGCCCCGGTGAGACGGTGGTTTCTCCAGCAGAACCGCCTGCTCCGAAGTCCGCCGTTTGAATCCACGGCAGGGCCCTCTCAAGGGACAAGAGGAGGTGGCTTGCTCCCTTTACAGTTTACTCGGACATCCGAAGGAAGGAGGCACTCCGCTCGCGGAGCCGCCAGGCGTCAGAAGGGACTCGGCACAGTTACTGGGGTTTTCGTTTTGTTGATGACGTCTCGTATTGTCGGCCACTTTGGCCCCACGCCCGTCACTTGGCGGGAGCAAGGCGTGGGCCGTCTGTGTTTGTGAAGACGACAGCCATCGCACGGGCGCCCCGGCACCGGGTCTGCCGTCTCGCACCACGGAGGGCGTTCGTGCTCGAACCCGCCCCCGAGGAGAGGGCCACACTGGCGGGACGGAACGAGGGGCAGCTGCCCCGCGCCCGCCCTGTCCTTGCTTTCCTTTCTCCTGGGGAACGGCAAGCGGTTCAGGAATCGATGTCCAGGTCCAACATGGCGCCGTCCAGCTCCCTGTACGGGCCCCCAAGATGGCGGCAGCCAGTGCGGGAAGACATGTTGGGACGCCCCGCCGGGCTCAGGGCCGCGGAGGCCGGGACGTGACGCACGGCCGGGGCGGGGCCCCGCCTCCGCAGCGTTCGGCGTGGAACGTCTCGTGACAGGCACTTCCGCTCCGGGCGGCGGCGGTGGCGGAAGTGGGAGCGGGGACGGAGTCTTGGCCATAAAGCCCGGGGCGGCAGCAGCGGCCGGATTGGAGCTTGGGAAAGCACGGAGCACCCCCGCCGGCGCCCGAGCTCGGACGTCTCCGCCCTCGGCCTTTCTCAGCGACTTCGCCCCCGGAGCTCTCGTCACACGCTAGGCCCGAGCCCCCCCAGCGGAGCGGCCGCGGTAAGCAGCGGGCCCGGCCCGCCCGGGGCCTGCTCCCATCCCCCCTCCGCCCCTCGGCTCCCCGGGCCGCGCGGGGCTCCGTTCCCAGGGAGCGCCCGGCCCCGGCGCAGCCCCCGCGCGGAAGCCCGGCGGAGCCCAGCCCCGGGAGCCGGCCCGGGACCGCGCCCGGCCGGGAAGAGGTCAGAGGTTGCCGGGTGTGACCTCTGGCTCGGTTGCCGGCGCGGGGACGGCTGTCACGGGCGCTTTGTTTACGGATGGCGTGGAGACCCGAGGGCCGCGGCGTAAGGGCGGGGGGGGGGGTTGGCCCCGGCGTCCGCGGCGGGGGGACCCCGGCCGGCTGGTTTCCCTGCAGTGGAGAGCGGAGGGTGTTGGCGGCGACCCTCCCTGCAGACGGGTGGAGGGCGAACTGACCCCGGCGTCCCCGATCGCACGGGCATCGGTAACAGGCATAGGGACCCAATTGGGGGGGGGGTGGGGGGAGGTTC
>PVJH01046256.1:0-11934 GCA_004026705.1 Nesogale talazaci | reverse complement strand
TGCTGTTAGTCTTTCTTCTAGTCGTTCCCAAAGGAACCTGCGGCCTTTGACAAGAGTGATTGTTAATTGGGGGAAAGGAAATAATCACACATTTTAAGGATTACTGGACACTTTCTCTGAGCTGACACAGATTCCAAGAGAGCCAAAGTGTTTCAAAGACCCACCAGTCACAGTGAAGACTTATGGAGGCCAAGTTATCAATGGAGTTTGTGTCAGTCCAGGGAGACTAGAGGAACAAATTCAAGGACACAAATATTGATATAAGGAAAGGGTTTATATACAAAAGGAATAGGACATGGAGAAAGCTTCCCAGCCCAGTCCAGTCCAAAGTCATACGTCCAATATTAACCCATATGCCCGAAATCAGTCTATAACGTCTTCTTCCGACTCACGAAGTCACAGGACAGTGGGTGCAGAATCCTGGTGCTGGCAGGGCACCTCGCTCTAGGGCTCAGGGTCCATCAACAGCAGAAGCAACTCGTCGCTGGCAGAGGTCTTCTTCTGGCCGCCCCAGCTTCAGATGTCTGGCTCAATCAGGGCAAAACTATGTGGTCTCTCTGCGGGCTCCTCCAGCTTCTCGAATGCTGCCATCTTGTCTTGTCCGTGATTAATCGTCTCTGAGACTAACTCCCAACAACTGGGGAAGATAGCTTCTCATAGTCATGAAGAAAATATCTCGAGATTTCTCAGAGGTCTCAGGAGAAAGCCATGCCCACATAGAGGCCTCATTGACTATCTCCAGATTAACAGGCTAGACTCCACCCCTACATTTCAATCATAAAATTAACATAAGCACATAACTGCCACACAGTTTTAGTTCAGGTATGCCTTACTCTGGGTCCAATGGGCTCCTGAACCCATCCCATCAGTTGTATTTCCCCAGTTACAGAATGCGTCATTGAAATAGACATACTTAGTAACTGGAAGAAACCCCGTATTGAATCCTGAGATGTGGAATAAGGACTATTGTAGTGGGAAAGGCCAAGGAACACCATCAGAACTGCCATCGTCTAGGAAAATAGTAAATCAAAAACAGTACCGCATTCCTGGAGGGATTGCAGAGGTTAGTTCCACCATCGAAGACTTGAAAGATCCCAGGTGATTCCTACCACATCCTTGTTAACTCACTTATTTGACCTGTAAAGAAGACAGATGGAACCTGGAGAATGACAGTGGATTAGTGTAAATTTAACCACATGATGACTCCAATTGTACCTGCTGTTACAGCTATGACTTCATTGCTTGAGCAAATTAATACTTCTGTTATTTGGTATGCAGTTATTGATATGGCCAATTTCTTCTTTTCAATACCAGTCTCAAAGAATCACCAGAAACAGTTTGCCTTCAGCTGGCAGCAGCAACAATGCATTGTCACAACTCTCCCCCAGTGGTATATCATCAACTCTTCTGCCCTGCACCATAATTTAGTCCTAAGGGGACTTGATTGTCTGTCTATTCCACAAAATGTCACACTAGTCCAATATATTGAAGCAATTATGCTGGTTGAACCAACAAAAGAGGATGTATCAAAAACTTCTGGTTCATTAGTACAACATCTATGGACAAGAGGTTGGGAAATTAGCCCAGTGAAGATTCAAGCACCCTCCATCTCAGTAAAATTTCTAGAGGTCCAGTGGTGTGGGGTATGTCAAAGTATTTCTATTAACGTGAAGAATAAGCTACTGCATCTGGTCCCCTCAACAATGAAACAGGAGGCACAACACCTAGTGGGACTCTTCGGATTTTGGAGGTAACCTATCCCTCACTTGGCTGTTCTACTTTGACCTATTATCAAGTGACATGAAAGGTCTCCAATTTTGAATGTGGCTCAGAACAAGAAAAGTCTCTACAACAGGCCCAGGTTACCATGCAAGCTGCTTTGCCACTGGAACCATATGATCCAGCTGACTCAGTGGTGCTAGAGGTGTCAGTTGTCAATAGAGGTGCAGTGTAGAGACTTTTAGAGACCCCTATTGGTGAACCATGGTATACAGGTGCCACTTAAAAGTGGACAGCACCAGTGCTACAGCCCCATTCTGGGATCTCCCTACAGGACAGTGGTGAAGGGGCATCTTCTGAATAGGCAGAATTTTGAGCAGTGCACCTAGCTGTTCAGTTTGCCTGTAATGAAAAATGGTCAGATGTGAGAATGTACACTGATTCATGGGCTCTGGGTAATGGCTTGGCTGAATCTTCAGGAACTTGGAAGGAACATGTTTGGAAGATTGATGACAAGGAAGTATGGGGAACTGGCATGTGGATGGACCTCTCTGAATGGGCAAAGTAAAGGTAATTGTGTCTAATGTGAATGCTCACCAAAGGGTTAGCTCTGTAGAGGAAGACTTTAACAATCAAGTGGATAAGATGAAACATGCTGTGAAGACTGGTCCTCCTCTTTCTTCTGCATCTCCCGTTATCGCCTACTGGGCACATGAGCAAAGTGGGCATGGTGACAAGGATGGGGATTATGCATGGACACAGCAACATGGACTTCCACTCACTAAGGCTGACTTGACCACCATCACTGCTGAGTGCCCCATTTGCCAGCAGCAGAAACCAATGTTAAATCCAAGATAGGAGACCATTCCTCATGGAAATCAACCAACAACTTGGCGGCAAGTTGATTAACTAGGACTGCTCCATCATGGATGATGCAGTGTGTTGTTCTTACTGAAATAGGCACCTATTCTGGATATGGATTTGCCTCCCCTGCATGCAACACTTCTGCCCAAGCTACCATTCATGGACTTGTAGAATGCCTCATCCACCAGGTTGGCATCCCACCTAGCATTGCTTCAGATCAAGGAACTCACTTCACAACAAATCCAGTGCACCAATGGGACCATGCTCATGGAATCCACTGGTCATATTATGTTCCACCTCATCCTAAGCAACTGGCTTGATAGAACGATGGAATGGGCTTCTGAAGACACAACTACAGCACAATGTACATGACAACAACCTGCAGGACTAGGGAAATGTTTTCCAAGAAGCTGTATAAGCTTTAAACCAGTGGTCAATATATGATGTTTTGTCTCCAATAGGCAGAATTCATGAGTCCAGGAACCAAGAGGTAGAAACTGGAGTGGCACCACTCCTTATTACTCCTAGTGACCCACTTGCAGCATTTTTGCTTCCTGTCCCAGCAACCCTATGTGCTTCAGACCTGGAGGTCCTGGTCACAAAGGAAGGAATTCTCCCACCTGGAAACACAGTATGGATTCCACTGAACTGACAGCTGAGAATGCCCCCTGGCCACTTTGGGGTTTTTGTACCTTTGGATCAACAGGTCAGAAAGAGTGTCACTGTACTGAGAGGTGTGATTGATCCTGATTATCATGAACAAATTGGACTGGCGTTACAGAGTGGGGGTATAGAAGAATATATCTGAAATCCAGGAGATCCCATAGGCCGATTCTTAGTGCTACCATGCCCTATGATAAAAGTTAATGGTAAATTATAGCAACCCCATCATGACAGAATATCTTATGACCTAAACCCCTCAGGATTGAAGGTCCAAGTCACCCCACCAGGCAAAAAACTACAACCAGCTGAGGTAATTGCTGAAGGCAAAGGTAATACAGAATGGATAGAAGAAGGTAGTTCTACCTACCAGTTATGACCATGTGATCTATTGCAAAATCGAGGTTTGTGATTATTAGTGTATTATCTTTATATGAGCTTATTGAATATCTTTTCTTTTTTCATGCATGATATATCAGATACACTTGGACTCAGTTATCATTTATATGTATGATACATGTTTGACATTAAGTGTAAGTTTGATTTTATTAATGTCTGGAAATTATATATAGCTAAAGAATTGGGTACAGGTCCAAATTGGGCAAGTGGTGGATTGTGATAGGTAGGTTTGTTGTGCCAAAATGGTCAAAGAAGATAGGTAGATTTGTTGTGACAACATGGCTAATGAATATACATAAGATCAATTGAAGGACAGAGTTATAAATGGCTCAGTGAGTCTTGACTTTTTCTCTTGCTCTTGGATTTTCAGACCAGTTGGTTAACTTGCTTGTCTTGTGCCTCAGTTTGCAAGCTACACTACCCATGGGACACCTAATCCATGGACTGTGTTGCTGTGAATTGAGGTTCCTTTAAGCCCTGCTTCATCACACTACTGGAGTATACATCTCTTGAGCTGGGGACTGTCAGACCCTGTCATCTGGCTGACTGTTGGTGACCTGCCCTGCTGTCTGCTGCTTGTGGCTGAATAGCCTGAATTGCTCTACAGAGCACTGCTCAGCATCCCTAAAGACTCAAAGGATTCTTGCTGAGATGCTTGGGAAGCTCCGGAGAGACCCCTGCCAGTGCTGAAATACTTCTACTGCCACAGGACACACAAGACTCTGCACCCACTGTCCTATGATTGTCCTGGTGTCATTACACATGCTTCATAAGTCTGAAGGAGACTTTATAGACTGGTATCAGACATATGAGCTAATGTTGGACTTGTGACCTTGGACTGTACTGGGATGGGATGCTTTCTCAATGTTCCATTCCTCTTGTATATTAACCTTCCCTCATATCCATATGCGTGTTTTTGAATTTTTTTTCTCTAGTCTACCCAGACTAACATAATTAGTTAACTGCTTATTTCTCATGTTAGATATCTTTCTATATAAATGTATATTTATAAAATTGTTAATGCCTGGATTTTTTTTCCTCTAGAGAACCCTAACACAGTTATGAAGTGGCAATGAAAATAATTTTATGGTTGGTGTGGGGAGGGGCAGGCGAATCATGAAACCATGAAGAATTGTATGAAAGTGTTGCAGCATTAGGAAGGTTGAGAACTAGTGCTCTAGATACTGGGTCTGTGTTCTGCTTATGAGTAAGAGTCCCTGGAAGCATCACATTTCTCTCTGTCACGTATGTTGTCTTCAATTAGTATTGTCTATTTAACTTCAGTTTCTAATATTCATTATAATGTCTACACAGAATTAATAGACAATCATTATGATTAATGTCTTTATTGAGGAAGTTAACAACTTAAAAAGTCAATGAGGGATATTCAGGAGAGCCATTTATCAGGACATGTTACAAAATTATTTTAAGTCTGGTAATAAATGAACAAAGATGAATGTCATTCTGATAGAAATCTCACATGGAAGGTGTTCAGCTAGTGTCATTAGACCCAGCCCCCTGAATCACAGATGTGCCCAGAGGCATCTCACTCTACTTGCCAATATCCTGCACAAATTTGGCTTGCTCTGTGATTTGAGAAACCCATCACTCTCTTTTGTGCTCTGACTCTTGGTTCTGCTGCTGTTGCTCTGAGGCAGTAGCTGCTATCTGGATCCAGGAGGTTCACACACAGGGATCTCGGACCCAAGAATGAGCTTTCACTCCTGGTCTTGCTGGTAATGAAATCCCACCTTCTGCTTCTCAGAAAACTCAAGAATGGTGTTTCAGAGAATGTTGTTCATGATAACTCACAGGTGAATTAGCAGTGTCTTCATACTTGTCCAACTACCAGATATATGCAGTTAAAGGGAGTTTGCTGGGAACAAAATCATGCACTGCCCCTGCTCCTCGCTTCCCCTTTCGTGACTGTGTTAAGTCCCCTGTGCCTTTAGGACAGCCAGAAGGTGGGACTGTGGTTCCCTGTTGATCTGCTAGCCACAAGCTCAATAGTTTGAAACTGCCAGGTGTTGCTTGGGAAAAAAAGATGAGACCTATCACTTCTGAACAGATACACAGCCTCAGATACCCTAGTGTGCTATCTCCTCTCCCTACTAGGGTTCATTTCACTTGTAATACATGTGATAACACAGGGTTTACACCTAAAGGAAATGGAATTGATAATCTAAACTTTTAGCTAAACACCTTTTCTTGTAAACCGTAATAAATTTCTCCAGCGTTTTGGCCAATCACATGAATAACACATCCACTTGCTAATTTAAGTCTTTTAGAAATTGTTGCACATTGGCAAATACATTTTGTCTTCAATGGGAAATATAAAGGCATTGATGCCATTATTTGGTATCAGTCTTCCAAAGAGGCACAGATTGAGTGTTCAGCAAAGATACCTAGATTGTTTAGCAAACAACCTGCCCCCACAGATTATTTTTTTACAGTCAATATTTATTTATTTTAACAACTAAGTCTCCTTGAATTCCACCTAGCCACCTTTATTTGCCTATCTATATTGAATTCCATAAAACAAGCTAACTATTAAACCTATCACATGCAGTCTTTATCTGAGTAAGAGATTTCTCTTGATCCTTTAAATGGAAAAATTTCACCCTGGAGGCATATGCCTCAGGCACCATATACTAGGGCCAACATTACCTGGAAAAAAAAGATCAGGATATAGGTCACTTGTTCAATAGAAGAATGTGTTCCTGATTGTAGTCATTTATAAGCAAACCAACTGCCCATAGTAACCTAGGTGGTAACAAATTTCTTCCTAGCCCAATGACAGATGTTTACTTTTCAAAGGACTTCCGGATAGAAATTGATCTTATCAATAATTCCTCATTGACCCCCTACTTTTTCTTTGTGTCCATATACTTCTGTGAAGCTTATCAACCACAAGTCATAAAATCTTGTAATATAAGGTAACTCTACCACAATAACAGACCTACAACTTTCTGTAAAAGCAGAAACTAGGACTTAGACGTGCCAAGATAAGTTTGGAATGCTACATCTTGAACTCTGGTGCTTTTTGAGATGGGAACAGGAGGTAAGTCCTTCATATTCTGGGATCTGGAGGCAGCATTTTGACACATTGAAGATGAAGAGAAATTCTATATTACTCTTGTGTCATTCCTTGACTATGCCAGCACCTGGTTGTTATTTACTGTTAACAGTTATAAGAGAAAGCAAGACAAATTATAACAAAAAATAAAAACTTTGCAAGTTTATGATCCTCAAATAGTTAGATTTCTTGGGTGAGAGAGAATTCACACAGAAGTCTGGTTTGTGATCCAAATGGATTCTATAAAAGATAGAAGTTAAAAAAAAAAAAAAGAAGAAGTTTCAGGGGCTGAGCCCCGGTGGTGTAGTGGTTGTGCGCGGGACTGCAGCCCACTGGGATGGAGGTTCAATTCCAGCAGTGGGGCTGGGCCTCTGACTCCCACCACTGAAGAACAGTGATACCGCCCCCCCCAAAAAAAAAAGAAGTTTCAGAGTTCACAGAAGCACCCTCAGGATATTTCACACTCACCTGTGAAATCCTGAGGCTTCATACCGAATCATAGCCCTCCAGACAAGGAATAGCTGGGAAAGAAGAGATTGAGGCACAACTCTTAGAGACTAACTACAGCCAGGTCTTGCTGAACTGTGTGGGAGCTGCTGGGAGAGAGAGTGGTGGTCTCAAAGTTTCTGGTTTTTAAGCCCCCCCCCCATTGGGAGGCGTGGTAGACCCCAGTATTTGGGTAAAGCACAGCTGGACTAGAGGGGGCCAATAGAGGTGTACCACCCACCAAAGTGTACCGCCCCTTCCTGGCTGAGAGGCTGAATTTGGAGCATTCTCTGTAGACAATCTGGTCCCTATTCTGGCTGCCAATAGAGTCACCCAGATGCAGTTTGAGTTGCAATGAGAGTATTTTCTGGGGACAGGTCCATTAATAAAGTCAGTTAACTTCTCCTTGCTCATCTTAGAGTGCTTCTTGATTGGGCTCCTAGCTCTAGAACTGTGCTTCTTAACCTTTATGCTATAACACTTTAATACAGTTCCTCTTGTTGTGGTGACTCCTGACCATAAAATTATTTTCGCTACTATTTCACAGTTGTCATTTTGCTAGTTATGAATCAGGCAAACCCTGTGAAAGGGCTATTGGACCCCCAAAGGGGTCGTGAGGCACAGGTTGAGAACCACTGCTCCAGAATAAGTACTCCCCATTTGGAAGTAACACATGGAACTAGCCATTGTTTTGTAATTTTACTTGATGCTGGCCACTTCAACCTGTAGTATTTCATGGTAAAAGTATTTTTTATTTCAATCTTAAGTGAGTGTAGGATATTTTACTTTCACATTCCTGGTGTCAGAACCAGATTTTCCAGGATGCATTATTTTTACAATCAGTGGGGTACTGACAAGCCGTGGTAATAAGTTCCTGGGATTGTTCACCTGTTTATTTGCTTCACAACACTGAAAGAATTCACCCTGCAGAAGCACTTTTGGAAACCCAAGTAATATTTATGAGGGAAAGGAAAGTTTCAGGTAATACAGTCTCAGAAAGTACAGTGATGTAACTGTTGGTGGAAGTGTGCAAGGCCACGTGGCAGGGGCTGTGGGAAAGTTTACTCCTGAAAATGACCATTCCAGGGGAGCACACACACAAAAAGCACATGGAAAATGGCCAGAGAGTGGAGTCTACGGAACCAAAAAAAAAAAAAACTCTCTGCGAAGTTAAAAAAGAAAAGATGTCAGGAGGAAGTGTAAGCCCTGAGCGGGTATGTAAGCTACCCCACTCACACAGAGCCAACCAGTCCTCTGATCTCAAAGAGGGAGCAACCTGAGAGAAAAGAAGGGGTGACCTGCCCCTGATCTGCTATTTATCTCTTCCTATCCCCACTGGCTGGGGAAGGGGTGTGGTTGAAGTTATTGGTTGATCTTAGTAGCGGAGTTCAGGCATGGGTGTAAAGTCATAAAATTGCTGGTACCTAGAATTCTGCCCAAGGATCGCCTGTGTCTACGTGAACTTGGTCAAAGCATGCCCAGTTTTGAATCGTTCCCCTTGGTATCTGATGTATGCTTCATTTCTTTGCCAGCCTTTATAATAGCATAGACAACAATTTTCGTTTAGTTTAGGTATTCGGTGAAGATAGCCCCCTTTATCCTTGATCTTTCTACCTTCAAACTTTTTACCTTTCTAATCTTTCTAATTTCTATCTTTCTACCTGTGAGTTGTCTGTCTCCACTAATCATTAGGAAATTAAAAAAAAATAATTTCATTGGGGGCTCATACAGCTCTTATCACAATCAATAAATACATCCAATTTATGCAGACCACATTTGTACATTTGCTGCCATCATCGTTTTAGAAACATTTTCTTTCTACTTAAGCCCACGGAATCAGCTCCTCATAGTTCCCCTCTCTCCCCATTTCCCCTCCCTCATGAACTCTTGATAATTTACGAATAATTGTTATTTTGTTATATGTGCACTGCCTGTTAGGGATCTTTAAAGTAAAAACAAAACGAAACTCTGCTAACCTCTGAGGCATATCCCTTTGTGTTGATATATCTTCAAGTTTTGTTGTGGACTCGTTTTTTGAAATTTGATATTTGTTTCATTGTTGTTTTCATTATAAAATGAACAATGCCATGTCTAAAAGACCCTGCTAAGGTTCTGTCAATAATTGTGGACTGCTACTAATAAATTGTCCATTCAAAACCAATAGCCTATTATTTTTGTTTGTTTGTGTGTGTGTGTGGGGGGGGGTTATGAAGCGGTATGGTCTCATAAATACTTTTAGTCTCAGAAATGCTATAACAGATTACTAAGGGGCTGAGCCCTGGTGCAGAGTGTTTGTGTGTGGGACTGCGGCACACAGAGCTGATGGTTCAAATCCAGCAGCAGCTGTACAGAAGCAAGGCTGGGCTTTCTACTTCCATCAGGGAAGTGATGGCACACACACACACAAAAGATTATTATCAGAAATTACAATGATAATGAGTTTATTTACAATGATAATGAGTTTATTTTTCTTTTTCTTTAGTTTGGCCATATCTACAAATTAATTTAAATCATTTTATGAGCCTCTGAATGACTAGATGAATAATCTCTTGTGCACACTGCTGCCAACCTGATATAATTTCCTTGTGGAAATTTGGACAACAGATGCTTATTTTTGACTTTTAAGAGTTTCATTGACATATAATTATCATGCCATGTATTTCAATGCTTTAAACATATTGTAAAAGAGTTGCATCACCATTACTACAATCAATTATAAAGCATTATCTTTGATTTTGCACTCCTTGTTATTAGCTTCACACTCTTCATCTTCTTTGCCATAATGCCATTAAATTATCAGCCCAGTTATTGTCTTCCAGTTATCGTTCAACTTCACTGGATTTCATATAATGATTAAAAAAAGGTTCACCCCTAACAACATTTATAAAGCAAAACACTGAATGACCACAATTCAGAAGAAACAAGAACAAAATAAAAACTGCAACAAATTTTAAATGGGTAAAAAGGAGAGAACAAATGATAAGATGTTAAATTTTAACCTAATTCCATTAACCTTCATCCAGTTTCCAAAACACTGTCTAACTGCAAAGGCATTCACATCCTGTCTTGTCCCTCTGGAGGTTGAATCCACGTGTTGATTCTATAAATGTGTTTCAGGCTTTCCCTGTCATCCACAGCCTCCTGCAAACCAGGTGCTACTCCGAATTTAAGCTCTAAGACTGTGCCATCATTCTGTCTTAAATGTTTTCCTTTACAATCCCTGGATCTCATGGGCTATTGTGCTTTTGTGAACTTGGATGTCATGCAGCATAGATGACATCTTATTTAAAAGCAAGCGTTTAGGATCCCAGACACTACTCTTTCCTGATAGTATTTAGTGTCTCCTGCTTGATCTAAATTTGTCTTATGTGCAAAAAATATATAGAGAATCATGCACAGATTAAAGAATTTCAATTGGCTGCTTGTTTTGCTGTATCAAAGACTCTAAGATGCAATAAGACAATAAAAAGACTTTGCTGTTGGACTCTGGGAAGATGGCCGCCAGATAGGAAGCCCACGCCCGGAGCTCCTGGAGATCAGTGAGTGGGGGTGACAAGAGGAAAGGTGGGGCTCTCAAATTGGGTTTTGTGACTCCAGGAAAGCTCAGAGCCCTCCTCTGAACCAGGAGCAGGCGCGACCCGCCCGCCCGCGCTCCCCACAGACGCGGGCACAGACGCCTGCACAGACGCTGCGGGTTCTTTGTGCCGGCGGGATCCAGGGCACCTCTCTGCGACCCTGAGATCTGGGACCCGCAGTTAATCAGCGCCCGCCCCAAGGTGCCCAGGGGACACTCCACGCAGACCCACACCTCTAGCTCCCCACCCCCAGGGACTCCTGTGTCCCCAGCACAACGGAGGGCCAGCCCCTCCCCCATCCCGGAGGCCCCCGGCCCAGGCGCACCTTAAGGGCGCCACCACTGCTCAGGATAAGATCAAGCCATCCCCTAAACCCAAGCCCGCCCACCTGGGCCACACTTTCTAACAGGAGCAGAAGGAACACCCGCACTCCCCACAGTCGCTGGCGCTCCTCACAGACGCTGCCTGTTCAGGGCGCCTGCCCCAAACCCTGCGACAGAGAGGCCCGCTTTACAGTGTCTACTGGGTAAACAGCCAGCCCGTCCTCCCCACCCCAGAGTACTAGAGGATTTTTTCCCACCTATCTGTGGCAAGTGCCCCTAGCCAGGAACAGACCACCTAACTCCCACCCCATCCCCTAAACCCACTCCCCTGCTCAGCTAACACACTCCATCAGATCTGCAAGGCCTAGCTGTAAACAGTTCCTGAGGGAAGCTATAATATAAGACCAGCCTCCTAAAGAGAGACCCCAGGGCCACAAAACACCAAGGAAAATGCCACCTAATACGAATAAATCAAACAAAAAACAGCTAGCAGCTTCTACAGTATCAAGAAAAGAGAAACTGGATCTGATGCAAGAAGATCAGCTGGACCTAACAGCAATCATAGAAAATGCGGAGATGGATCAACCACAGAAAGAAATCTTCAAGATGTTACTAACACATATGCAGCTCTTGAGCGACGCATTAAAGAAGAAAGAAGAATTGATACAGGAGATAAAGGCTACGCACCAAAGGGAAATCCAAGAACTAAAGAGTGAGCTAATACAAACTAATCGTAAGCTCTCGGATTTCGGCCAGAGAATGGAGGAGGCAGAAAACAGGACAAGTGACCTAGAGGACTCACAAGTAGAAATTAATAAGTGGGAGAAAAAAA
>PVJH01046255.1:0-11890 GCA_004026705.1 Nesogale talazaci | reverse complement strand
CCAGCTCGTTGCGACCCTGTGGGACAGACTGGACTGTTCGTGGTGTTTCCACGGCCATCAACCTGTGCGAAAGCAGACAATTGCCCACCTTTCTGTTCGCAGCCAAGGGTGCCTCCAGGGCTCCTACAGAATTGATTTCTTTTAGGGTCAGTTATGGTAGCTTGTATCTTTAAAAAAAAAAGATCACTGAAGTTGTCAACATGTATTGACTTAAGGTTAGTTATTCACAGTATTTTTGGGGCCGGGGGGGCATCACTTCCTTGGTGGGAGTAGGAAGCCCAGTCTTGTTCCTGGACAGCTGCTGCTGGATTTGAACCACCACCCCAGTGAGCCGCAGTCCCGCACACAACCACTACGCCACTGGGGCTCAGCCACAGTATTCTTTTTAGATATCTGGAATTGTGTTCCTGATTGAATTCCTGGTATTATAAATTACATTTTTTTTTCTTCCCCAGACTTGCTAGATGCTTATTAATTTTATAACTTTTTTCAAGGGATCAACGTCTTTCCTTATTTTTCCCTATTAAGGTGTTTCTAATTTATTAATTTCTACATTTTGTTATTTCCTGATTTATTCTTTAACCCTCTCTGCTTTTTAATTATGGTGTTTAGGCTAAATTTAACCTAATTGCTGTGATAATATTTACTTTAACTATTGTAGTGCTTTTATTTTTGCTTATCATATTTTTCTTCTATTTCTGTTTCATTCACTTCATCCTGTATCTTTAAGAAAGAAGAAATACTAGTTTATTAGCTGTACTATTTGTGTTTTAGGAGTTGCTCTAGGGTTTGTAGTTCATATTTTTAATTTATCACAGTCTAGTTTACATACTTTACTACACAAGAACTTTACAGCAGGGCTGAGCCCCGGTGGCGTAGTGGTTGTGCGTGGGACTGCGGCCCACTGGGACGGAGGTTCAATTCCAGCAGTGGGGCTGGGCCTCCTACTCCCACCACCGGAGAGCCGTGATGCCAAAAAAAAAAAGAAAAAAGAACTTTACAGCAGTATTTACATTTTCTTTCTCTTTTTGTACTGTTGTTTGTTATCGTCTTTCTGTTGTTATAAATCTTAAATACAATTACTATTTTTTTCCTTATATAGTTAAGAAAAAATGGTTTTTAGCATTTATTCATATACGCCTTCAGACACTCTTTATTCATGGAATTATTTCCTTCATAGTAGCCCTTTATGGTGGTCTCGTCCATTTGGGGCAGGTATGGCTTCTCGTTCGAAAAGAACTGGAATACATTGTAAATGCTTTGTAAAATCACACATAGCTTTCAATTTTAAAGTACCCACTACATGCCCAGCACATTAATAAGGTGTGATTGGTCATGGTGGTCGTGTTTTTAAAAGTTTTACCTGTATTTGTATTCTATTTCTTCACACATAGAAACTCCCATCAAGAAGGAAGCAGAAGCTCTGGCAGAAAACCAGGTTCTTCTTAACAGTCCTCAGGAGAGTCCAAGTCAGCACCTTAAAGTGGTTGCGACAGATGTCTCAGAAGCCACCCAGAAGAGCCCAAAGAAAAACTGTAAAAAGACAAATCCCAAGCAGAAAAAACAGCCCAATTTTCACACATTATTTCAACCAAGAACACACCATCCAAATCTCCTGGAAATGGTAAATGATTTTCCTTTACGTTCTTACATTTGTGTACCTGCATCACAGACCTACCTAGAGGCACTAGCTTTTCCCCAAATGTTTTTGCATATTTTCAGGTTTCTTGATAATTCATATTGTATATTTGTTCTGAGGTTTTATTTGACATACGTCTGATGTTCAGTAAATGTGTCATAATTACATCTTTGTTTAAAGCTTCTCAATTTCTAGACCAATTACAGTTTTGGGTCTAGAGGTCCATTTATTAAATGTGATTTTTGGCATAAATAATTGCAGACTGTGAAACCGTTTTGTCTTGCTATTTGTTAAATATCTCTTGAATAGCCCCAAATGTGAACATCTGTGCTGTTTCAAAAGCTAGATAATCTTTAAGGTAAAAGGAAATACTACTGCATTTTTTTTAGCAAAATAATTAGAAAATATAGTACAAAGAAACCTTAGAAAGTTCATGGAGAAATGGAATATTTCTAGGAGCTCTTTTACGCATGGTCATCTATGTCTCTTCCCATGCTCTTTCTATTAAAAAAAAAAAAAAAGCACACTCGATGTTTTAGGTTGTGCTTCTTGGCTATGTTTTATTTACCAGCTGAGATTTTTGTTATTGTTGTTTCAGCTTTTGGCTCCGGACATCAGACATGAAAGGAATGTGATTTTGCAGTGTGTTCGGTACATCATCAAGAAAGACTTTTTTGGACTTAATCTGCCTGTGAATACTGAGGGCATATCATCAGCGACTGATGCTTCCACATGTGTAACTGAAATGTGTAAATAGTACTCTCCTGGAGGGCATGGAGAAAAGGGCCCTCCCCGTCTTTTTTTTGTAGTCATTTTTTTAATACATGCTAATAAATTCATCACTAATTATTAAGGATGTGTCGTTATTGTTGGGCTCATACATGATATGTAGGGGGCATAAGTTTAAACATTGTATTTATTTAAAGAGGGAAATTAAAAAAACTAAAGTGATCAAAGTAATACTCCTAAAAGATTGAAATTTAGATTTTCCCTTTTTATTTCAGAGGATATGTGTAAATTTGTTGACAAGCACCATGTAAAGTAGCTCAGGTATTAAACATACACAATATTGATATAGGTATATTCTCTGTTGATGTTGATTCGAGCTAGAAAGTGGCTTGTGAAATATGCTCAGGTTTACGGTATTTTTATTCTGAAACACCTTGCACATTTGCTTGCCAACTGCTCCCTCCAACTGGGAGTTATTTTGTAAGCCCTGCTGTGAGCATTTTTGTTGAATACTACTCAAAAAAATGAACATAATAGCCCATTTATCAAAGTATGGAAGTGGGCAATTTTGGAATGACTGTCAAACAAATAAAGGAGGAGCGGGTTATTTGGGTAAAAGTGCAATACCAAATGCATCCCATGGAGGTGTGCTTATTAATTATGAAAGGACAGCCCTTGTTCATCATGTATTCCTACTTCTTGAATTTGCTCAGCATACATTATAAATGTGATGAAGGGATACAACCCTGACGTCACCTTTCCTGAGTGTAAAGCCACTCAGGATTCCCGGTGCTAGTTGACTGACTGCCTCTGGGTCCATGTACAGGTTCCTCATAAGCACAATTAAGTGTCTGGAATTCCCATCCTGAACATTATCCATAATTTGTTAGTGTATCCGTCTGTGTAGACTAGAGAAATCCAGGAAGACTCATGTATAAGAAAGAACTTTACATATAAGAGCAATTGAATATGAAGAAAACATCCCAGCCCAGTCAGTCCTGGTCAAGTACCTAAATCCAATATTAGCCCATATGTCCATATCCATCTATAAATTCTAATTCAGACGCAACACATGCAGTGATGCCAAGTGCAGGAAGATCATAGTCCAGTGGGTGGAAAGTGGGTCCAGTGGTGGTGGAAGCATCTCAGCACAGCAGGGGTCTCCACGTGGCTCCTCAGCCCCAGGGCTGTGACTACCAGCCTCTCTCCTTAATGCCTCCAACTGAAGTCATTAAGCTCTGAGCTAAACTCTCCCTTCACTCTTCAGTCTCAAATTGACAACAGATTATTTTACTACCAGTTAGCAGTCCCACAATTCAATGCCTTTCCTTTAATAATGCATGAGACTCACACAAAGTGACAGTTCAGAAACACTGGGACAGCTGTCACCTGTCCTGTGAGGGTCACTAAGAGTAGGCGTTGATCAGTGGCAGTGAGTTTACCCCATCACTTGGTGGAAACTGCCATTGAGTCACCTCCAATTCAGACATAGCTGTATGGAAATAGAATGTGGATTTAGCGTCTATTTCCCAGGCCCCTCTGCACTTAATTGGAATCTCTGGCTTGATTAGTCCATCTGCTCACATATCTTCATTGTCTCTTCTTCCAAGTTAGGGGGATAAGTAACCTTGCTATCCAGCTTCCCACAAGACTGCCTCGAGGAGGCTTCTCACAGAAGGCAACCCCCTCAAGTGACCCAGCTTGGCCACAGATGGAAGCGCTCTCTCAGGTTGACCCTCAGAACCATTCCAGTCTGATTTATCAAGCAATGTTACTGGACAAAAGACTGGAATAGTGAATTAGATATGAAGGATTCAAGAAAAACGGATTGGTTCCCCCAGTTTCCTTCAGGCCCCAACTCCCACCTTCTAGTTGTACTTGTCAACACTACAGCCCTTAGCACAATCGTTTTCATACTTAGAAATGACTCGTACGACCTTTCATACTCCGTTTCAGAGTTTCAATGCCTTACAAAGGAAAAAAATAACCTGAGGCTATCAAGAGTGAAGGCATGGAATCTAGCCTATCAATCAGGTCACACTCTCCATGTGCGTGTGGCCTCATGAGTATTTTGGGAACTTCCTCTCTTTCTCCAGGGAGGTGAGACCCTCTCTCCTTCACCTTCCCATTGGCAAGTCACGTGAAGCCGTGCTGAGACCAGCCCTCACTTCCATCGGCATTGGATCCGTAGGGCTTTCACCCACTGACCTGTGATCTTCCTACATTTGGCATCTTTGCGTGCGCTGCATGAGTTGGAAGAGGAATTTAGTATCTAGTAACAGGCATATGGGCTAATACCGGACTCGGACTTGATTCGAACTCACTTGGATGTTTTCTCAATATACAATTACTCTGATATAAAGCTCCCTCTTACACACATAAGAGTGGCTCTGGATGTGATTCTCTGGGCAACTTGACCTAGACAGTGATAGTAAATTATTGCTAATTTTGAAGGATAACATTTTGGTGTCCTTATCCTGTAGAGATTTACACTGATCCACATTGAAAAGCAAAAACGATGCCTGGGCATTTGCTTCAAAATCGTCAGTAGAGTTGGGTCAGAATGGCTTGGGCAGATATGGAAGCAGAGAAACTTAACGCTGCATTGTGGTTGGGGAGAGGGTTGTTTACATGACTGTCTACATTTTTAAACATTTGAAATCTTCCATAAGATGATCCTTTTTTCAAAGCCATGGAAAACTTATACGAAGATGCTTACTCCCAAAACTAGATAAGATTCAGTTGGAAGTCTAAATTAAAACCAGGGACTCCCTCTCTTTACTCCAAGTCCCTTGAAGTATTTCTAAGAACTAGCATCCCCAACGTGAAGAAAGGGGCCACAGACTTTCAGAGTTTCTGGGCAAATCCAAAGTTCCTCAAATGAGCGCCCAAGACAAGTCGTGTTTGCCTCACCCAGCAAGAACGGCGCTGGAGTGTGGACCCTGCAATCTGGACTCCAACAAGCCATATAGTTGCTAACCATAAGGTCTGCAGTTCCACTCCACCACTGCTCCATTCTACAGTTTCAGCCTTGGAAACCCACCGGGGCACTTCTGACCTGTCCAATGAGTGGGTAGCTGTGAGTCAGAACTGACTCCGGGCAGTGAGAGTGAGGAAGCAGTTGATTCTGGCACCCAACCACTTTTGAGAACCACAGGAAAGCCCATCAGCTTAACAGGAAGGAAGAGGACAGTTCAAACGTCTTGGACGGAAAGCCCCCAAAGGTCAAAACAATTACACGGACACAATGACAGGTAACTGGAGAGCTACAGCTGGGGCTAGTCGAGACCTCACCTTTCCCACAGGGAGGTGGCTTTGTCAAGGAGAGGAAAGCTCCACTGCAGAATAAAAGGCACCAGGTGTGGGGGTGGCAGAGTGGGCTGGGGGTTGGGCTGCAAACCCCAGGCCTTCCCAGGGAGAATGGGGAGGTTTTCTACTCCCCTCCAGCACCATCAGTTCAGAAACCTACAGGGGTGCTCTGAGTTGGAAGTGGCTGGGGGGGTGGGGGAGAGGGGGGCAGTGAGTTTGGCAGGGATTGGAGTTGTTTTATGCCTGTTCCCCATCCATGTAATTCGAAGGACAGCCACAGTTAACACGTCTTTTTCAACGAGGGTAATACCTTTTGTAGGTTTTTGTTTTTTTTAGGCATCACTGCCCTCAGGTGGTGGGAGTAGGAGGCCCAGCCTTTGCTTCTGGGAGCTGGAATTGAACCTCCAACCCAGTGGGCCGCAGTCCTGCGCACAACCACTATGCCACCGGGGCTCAGCCCTTGTAGATTTGTTTTTTGTTTTTGTTTTTTTTAAAGACAACTGATGATAAAACGGAAGCATAGACGTTAAAGGCAATGTTGCTGCTAGGTTCGGACTCATAGTGACCATATATCTAGCAGTCCTGGCTATCCATCTTCACCATGGTCGCTCAGCGTAAGTCATTCTTGCAGCCACTATGTGAACTCTTCTCACTGAAGATCTTCTTTTTGACCATTATCTCCATTTACCATTTAATTCAATGTTTCCACAAGCTTTCGGAAGCACCCTCACATATGTCTGAAATAGACCAGTAACTCTCACCAGCCTAGCCGATTGAAGCAGGGTATTAAGATACAGGGTTAAAAGCCAAAACACTCACTGCTCTCCAGTCTGTTCCACTCACAGCCACCCTGTGGGCTTCCGAGACGAACTCTGTCCCAGGAGAAAGGCAGCTGGGGTTCTCTGCTGGCCTTGCGGGCAGCAGCCCCACAAGTGCCCACCGTGTTGCCAGGGACCTGTCGGACAGGCCTAGTCCCTGCCTTCTATGCTTAGGCCTCGGTCTTGGAGATCATAGGGACTATTTGATAAGGGCCCCAGAAGATGATGATCATAATGATCCGCCTCATTTGGGAACCACTACAAGGCTTCAGGAAATTCGTGAAAAAGAATTTCATTACCTTTTAGTCCCATGTTTCCTGGAATTTTCTGAAGCCCCCTCATGAATTAATGAGTTTGCAGTGGTCACCCAGGGCCACCCGAGAGCGTGGGGCTGGTTATAAAGCAACTGTGGACGTCAGAGGAACGCTCCCTCCCGCTTGGAATAGATTCAGGTTTCCTAAGATCTGGGAGCCTCTCCTGTAACTCAGGTAACCGTCCTGTGCCATCCGCCCTCCTCAGAGGCTCAGCTGGGAATCAGGCTGGAGGTAGCGGCGGGTGCTGACATTGCGGCCACAAGTCATAAAGTCTTTGACCTCTGACCCAGGAGTTCTGCATCTTCCGCCCGCATCCGCAGAACCTGTTGGCCTGGAAACAGGGTCCGAAAGACCTAAGGGCTCCTCTGCCATAAAGATCGCAGCCCGCGAGACCCACGGGGCAGTTCTAGTGGGCAGCGTGGCTTTCATTATGAGTCGAAAATGGACTTGGTGGCACCTGAATCGGGTCAGACCGCAGGACACTGGTGGTACGATGGGTAAGGCCTCGCCCGTGGCTTGGAGCTCCCCAGTGGCTACAGGGACCCCGACTCGGGTCTGGAGGAGTCAGAAGCGGCTCCACAGCGCAGCCACGGCGGGGAGAAGCCGTGTTCGTGGCCAGACTGCTCAGGTGCTTCTCTCGGGGTAGCGCGGGGCGGACACCGTGGCACTTGTTATGTGCTGAGTCGTCCGCTTCTGAACCTACCAGAGTAGCTAACACAGATCCACCACCCACTGGGAGGTCGCAGCTAGCACCCCGTTCTTCCAGAATTACTGACATGAAAGCGGACCGAGAACAGGCCTTTACTGGACTTGTATTGAAGTGCAGTCAGGCAGAGGAAACCACCAGCTGCTTTAACAAGAGAATGTTAAGAATGGGAAGAATGGGAGAATGTTAAGAATGGGAAGGATTGCTAGCTGGGCTTTAGGGAAGGGAAAGGGGGTTGTATTGGGGAGGGGGCGGAGAAACACGTATCACAGAGTGAAGTTAGGGACAGGGCGCTGTAGAGCTGAGACTCCAGGAGAGGCACTGGGGGCAGGGCGTGGGGGTCGGGTCTCGGGAACTGAAAGGAGGGTCCCTCCAGCTGGCACTCTGCCCATGGATGAGCATTGCCGGGCAGTTAGTGCCCGTGTCTCTGAGGGGGGAGGGGGGATGGGGCTGCTTCTGGAAGTGTAAGAAACCCTAGAGCCAACGGTTGTGGTCGCAGCCACACTGGCAGGAATCGGAAGCTGTCCAGTATTGGGTCTAGCGGCCCTGTTCGACTCAAGCTGGCTGGTCTGGAGTTAATGGTGGGGGATCGTCGCCCTCCTCTGGGGTTCCTACATTGGAACTGTTTAGGGGAGGAGAGAGCCCTTTCTCCAGAGCAACGCCCATTGGTGGTTCGAACTGCCAGCCCTGCAGCTGGCAGCCTGACGTGTATCCACGATGACACCAGGGCTCCCGGTGACCCCAATTGGCAGTCAAACACAGAGTCCCGCCCCAGCAGTGCAGAAACCCTCCAGGCAAACCTGATTTGCAGCAATCCTGTCCGGAATGGCCTGCGAAGGGTTCCCATGAGTTAAGTCTGCAGGAGCCAACAGTTTCTTCTTGCTCCCTCCCAGGAGCTGGTGGGCTTGAAGCACTGACTGTGGCAGGCACCTCTTCTGGTGTCAGCTTGAGGATTTAGAATGTAGGGGTCCTGGAGATAGCCAGTGAGACCTCTGTGTGGACATGGTTTTCTCTGAGAATTCTGGGAAATGTGGTCCTTCCTTCCTGGAAGCAGGAGACACTGTCTCAGCTCCCTCCCTTGGAGAGGTTCCACTGACAAGACACGACACTATGCTGATAGACCCCATGCCCAGGGAACTGGAGCAGCCACTTGGAGACCCCTGCCAGCGCTGAGATGTTGACAACGCCACTGGAGCCAAAGACTTTCTACTCACTGGCTTGTGATCCTTCTGCATTTTGCATCAGTGCATGTGTTTCATGAGTCTGAAGAGGACTTTATAGATTGGTATCAGATGTAGGGGCTAATATCAGACTTATGATCTTGGACCGGATTGTACAATTACCCTTTGTATAAAAGCTCTCATATACATATGCATGTTTATGGATTTGTTTCTCTAGTCTACCCAGGCTAACACACTGACCTTGTGGTTAGCTGCCCAGCCCTCCCACCAGCTGCCCACCAGGGCGCTGTAGAATCACAGAACACTCGGTTTCAATAGAGGTTACCTGGGGCTGTTGAGGAGGTAGCTGTCTGAGGAACTGCTAGCATTACCTTGAACTCCATATATTTCTTTAGGTCAGCAAAGTGAGTCGCCACAGACAGCTGACTTGGAAATCAGCACAGAAGACTGTTTTGTGGGGCGTGTTGGAAGAGGCACGGGGAAGCACACCCATAGGATGCGAGAAGAGTGGTCCACTGGGAACTGGGGCAGATTTCATGCCGTTTGATGGACTCGTCTTCAGAGCCCAGGTCAGTTCTCGTGCCAGGCTCATACTCAGAGAATGACTGGCACCCTTGAGGAGCCAACACATCGCAGATGTTCGATGACAGCTCCCTGACCATTTGGGGCCCCTTGGACCCAAATGGGGACCATTTGGACTGTGACCTTACAAAGGAAAGTAGTATGTGTTGTATGTATGTTGTCTGAAAGTAGTATGTTCCCTTGGCTGAGGGCCAGTGGGGTGCTGGGTTTCTGCTTTTGAAATAGAACTTCATTGTCAAGGCTTTGAAGAGAACAAACGACAAACGCTCAGTCCTTCTCAGACTAGGTGAATATTTATAAATGGTTAAAAGAGAAGAGCATTTACAAACCTCGGCCTTTCCTGCTGAATCCATAATTTTGACAGAGATCAATGGGACAGACAGCTCTACCGAGAACCATTCTCCATGTTGCTGTGCGAGTCGATTCCGGCACCTCGCAGCCCTCCATCCAGCAGAAGGAAGCACCGTCCTGCCCCGTCCTCACAGTTGTGATGCAAGAGTCTGTGGTTGCAGTCGTTGTGTCGAACCGTCTCCTGGAAAGTCTTTCTCTTCTTTTTGCTGCCCGGCTACTTTGCCAAGCATGCTGGCCTTTCCCAGAGATTGGTTTCTGGAGGATTCCCACCCTCATACAAACGTAGGCTCTACAACCCACAGGGACAAGCCCTATGGGCTTGCTGTGAGTCAGTGAATTGAGTGAGTGAGCTTTCTCTTGATCACATGTCTAAAATGTGTGAGATGAAGTCTTCCCCCTTGCTTTATAGGACTATTCTCTTTTCTTTTAAAATTTTTTTTTTTAGGCATCACTGACCTCAGGTGGTGGGAGTAGGAGGCCCAGCCTTTGCTCCTGTGGAGCTGGAATTGAATCTCCATTCCAGTGGGCCACAGTCCCGCACACAACCACTACGCCACTGGGGTTCAGCCTACTTTATAGGACTATTCTGACTATGCGCCCTCTAGGACAGGTCTGTTAGTTCTTTTGGTCGTGTTAGTCCATGGCGCTTTCATCGTTCTTTGCCAGCAGCATCATTCAAGTGCATCAAGTCCTCTTCCCTCTTTCAATGTCCAACTGTCACATGCCTTTGAGGTGACTGAAACTACCATGGCTTGGGTCAAGCATGCCTTTGTCCTCAAAGTGACATCCTGGCTCTTCAACACTGGTGCAGCAGACCTGCCCAAGGCAGTACATCATTTGATTTCTTACCTGCTGCTTCCACTGTGGGTCCTAGTCAGATGGAATATTGGACAACTTTGACCTTTTCTTCATTATCAGCAAGTGGTCCAGTTGTGAGGCTTTTGATTTTCTTTCTTTTTTTGGGGGGGGGGGCATCACTGCCCTCTGGTGGAGTAGGAGGCCCAGCCTTGCTCCTGGAGAGTTGTTGCTGAATTTGAATTGTCAGTCCAGTGGGCCTCAGTCCCGCACACAACCTCTATGCCACCGGGGCTTAGCCCCAAGCTTTTGATTTTCTTGACATTGAGGTCTGGAAGGTTTAAGGAATTTGATTTTTGTTCTGTGTTTTGCTTCCCTTCTATCTCAGATCTTCTATATCCCTGGTCAGAACAAGTGGTAGTAGTAGCTGGGCATCATCTAGTTCTTCTGATCTCAGGTTGGAAGAGGTTGTAGTTGGTGGGGATCAGTAGTCCCCATATTCCCCATATTAGTTGCTTTCATGTCTATCATTTGCTTTTGCTCCGTACATCTAGAAACCAACAGTTATATCCTAGAACCAGGGGTCCTCAAACTACGGCCCGCGGGTCACATGCTGCCTGCTGAGGACATTTATCCAGGTCACCAGTTGTTTTTGCCTCTGTTGCTGTCCTGCTTAGCAGCTGACTCCTCCGGGCTCATAGTGAATTTGTTCATAATTGTTTTATTTTTTGTTTTGTTTTTATTATAGTCCGGCCCTCCTACAGTGAACTGGCCCCATGTTTAATAACTTTGAGGACTCCTGGTTGGGTAGAACTTAGACACCCATAAACATTTTAGATGCCAAATTCACTGCTTACCAAATTCACAAACTCAGCTGTGGAACATTATCTTTGAGAGTTATATTATGATAATCAACTAAGTTGTGGCCTGAACCTCTAGTCCTAAAGCCCTTAAATGAGGAAATGAGGCCTGTGCATCCTTTGGGTATGCTTGAGCATTCTCTGCAATGGTACACGAGTGAAATTCTGAGTAGAGAATGGGGGAAATGTTTAGAGAGTTATTTCCCTAGGTTGAGTGAAGAGTGGAGAAACTTTGAAAATAATAGTAATTTATAATTTATCAAGGAATCACAAGGATAGGGGGTGGGGGAGGGAGGGGAAAAAGAGGAGCTGATACCAAGGACTCAATAGAAAGCAAATGTCTAGAAACAATGATGGCAACATATGTAAAAATATGCTTGATGCAATTGATGTGTGGATTGTTATAAGAGTTGCAAGGGGCTCAGCCTGAGTGCCGTAGTGGTTGTGTGCGGGACTGCGGCCCACTGGGTTGGAGGTTCAAATCCAGCAGCAAGGCTGGGCCTCCTACTCCCACCACCAGAGGACAGTGATGCCCCAAACAAAAAACAAAACAAAAAGAGTTGCAAGAGCCCCCAATAAAATGATCTTTTAATAAAAGGGGGGGGG
>PVJH01046254.1:0-11935 GCA_004026705.1 Nesogale talazaci | reverse complement strand
AAAAAAAAAAAAAAAAAACTCCCCGCTATTGAGTCCATTGTGATGCACGGCAACCCTGCAGGACAGGGGAGAACTGTTCCTGTGGGTTTCCATGGCTGTCACGCTTTACGGGAGCAGGAAGCCTCATGGTCTTTCCACGGTGGTTTAGAACTGCTAGTGGTGAGCATGTCCCAAGCAACGATGATGACGACTCATAGAGAGCCTCTAGGATAGGGGAGAACCGCCCCCGGTGCATTTCGGAGACTATGACTTGTTTGGGGGAGTAGAAAGTTCTATCTCCCTCAGAGCTGATGGTGGTTTCGAACTGCTGCCCTTGCAGACTGTAGCTGAGGCACAACCACGAGGGAAGAGAAAAATGCATGCATGCCACAGCTGCCCTCAGAGTGAGAGGTATTTTATGGGCTTTCCCAGAAATGAAAACCCAGAGAGACGTACAAGAGAGCAGACGTCCACGTAATGGATCGACTTAGATGAATGGGTTGCTGTTCTCTGAGCCGATGGGTAATTTGCATGGGATCAGGGGAGCAGGAAAGAGGGGGGGGGGACCAAAGAAGGAAGAAGGAAGGCTGCGGAGGAGGCGGAGCTGTAGCAGCAGCAGTGTAAAGGCTTGTTTGGAACGTGAGGCCCTGACAGTGCTAGACGCCAAGGAGGCATTTCCCCAGCTCTTTCCCTCCCTAGCCTTGGTTGGCCTTGCCTTATTACACGGGCCTCATGGAGAAGCTGCCAGTTTAGCCCAGCTGCTTCCGAAGTAGACATTGAATGCATTGGGCAGGCATCAAATGTATTGGCTCGCACCTGACTCAGCATGGCAAGTCCACTCTGAGAAAGTCCTCCTGTCAAAGTCCCCCAGGGCTCAGGCGACTTTTGAGACACTCCCTCTCAGCTTCCCTGCTGCAAGGACATCCTAGGTAAATCTCTGTGACTGGAGCAGCCTGACCTCCCGCACACCAGGCAGATCACACACCCGGCCAGCTGAGGGACAAGGGACTTTCTGCTGTTGAAGTCCCTTTGGTCTTGTTTACCTTGGAACTGCCGCCTCGTATTTTGAAACTGTTGATGAGGCGTTTGCTGCATTTCTGACCTGAAAACACAGATACTGAGGAACTTGGAGGCCAGAGTGTCCCCACTACTAGGTCAGGGACCTTGGGTTTGAAGTAAATAAATGGATAAAACTCATACTTATCGCTGAGTGTTTGAACTCGCTGTGGCAGTCTGGCCTCAGCCTCTGAGGATCAGCTTGGACCTGGGAGGAAATCCAGTGTGCTCCAGGATCCGTAGTTGTTCTATAGCTGCCAGGACCAAGGTGGCTGCTTCCACCAGGAAGCTAAGCTCTGGTTTTCTTCATTAAAGAGGCCAGCAACCCCGTTGCCAGTAAAACAAACATGCAAATTAACACAAAGCACTTTCTAGCTGCTTTAAAACTTTCCTTCCCCATGCCCCCAATCCTCACAAAACCATTGGTCCTTGAGTTAGCTGCAAATCCTGGTGACAGAGTAGAACGGGGCTCCCAAGGTTTACAGAGGTGATTTGTTTCAGGAAGGGGGCCACCAGGCCTTTCTTCCGCGTTGCCTCTGGATGGACTTGAACCTGCAACCTCTCCACGGAGAGACAGCAAAGTACCTGAAGCAGCAGCTCAATCCAGAATCACCACACTATCAGGACAGCTTGATGCTATGGGAGGGGGGGATTTTAAATCCTCATCGGATCTGATTTTACAGATGAGGAAATGGAGACGCAGAAAGGTGAAGGCCCCTGCCCAAGGGAACACAGTAATACAGACTAGGTCTGACATTGGAGTTTGTACCAGTTGAGGTGCAATCTCTGACCCATGACCCACCCCGTGGCGTGACCCACCCTGTGACGGAGTCACAACCCTGGACAGTTTTCTTGGCTGTCATCTCTATGGAGCAGGAACCTAGGTGGTACAGTGGTGAAAGCAGTCCTAGCCAGAAGGTCTGCAGTTCGAACCCACTAGCCACTCCATGGGAGACGATGTGGCAATCTGCCTCTGTAAAGAGTGTAGTCTTGAAAATGCTAGAGGGCCAGTTCCACAGGGTCACCATAAGCCTGATTGACCCAACGATAAAGTGACCAGATTTTAAGCAGGATACCATTGACCTCGGGTGGGGGCGGGGGTTCTTGATTAAAAATGTTGTCTATACGGAGCAACAAAAATGTTCATAGAACGCAAAAATAGTATTGCACTATATTTACTTTAATTTTAAAATGCCACAGTACATTGCTAAATTGTTAAAAAGTGGGATGTCTGGTCACCTTACCCAATGGCAATAAGTTTGGTTTGATTTTGGGATCTTTAGGGGAGCAGATCACCAGGCCTTTCTCCTGTGGAACACCTGGGTAGATCTGAACTGCCAGCTTCTTGGGTAGCGACTAAGGGCTTAACCATTGTGCTAGCAGGGCTCCCTTAAGTCTGAGTGAGACTTGAGTCACACTCACTGCCACTGAGTCAATTCTGACTTACAGCGACCCTATCAGACAGAGTAGAACTGCCCCTGGAACTCTTTCTGGGAGTAGAAAATCTTGTCTTTCCCCTGCAGAGAACAGGTGATTTTGAATTGCTGTCCTTGCTGTTCCTACACTCCCAGGAATCCTCCAAACTCACTGCCATGAAGCCAAGGTCAACTCACAGAAACCTTGTAGGGGCCAGCGTAGACCTGCCCCTGTGGGTTTCCGAGACTGGAACACTAGATAGGAGTAGAAAGACACCTGTGTCTTCCACAGACTGGATGGAGGTCTCACACTACTGATCTTGAACTTAGCAGCCCGCCTCATAACTGTTACTCACCAGTCTTCCCTGTGGTGGTGTAGGTAGTCCCAAACTGCCCATTGAACTCCTTTTAGCTCATGCTACTCTGAAATAGTACCTTTGGGCTGAGAGGAGCAAGACGATCTAGGATATTACCGTAAGTAGTGTTAGGGTCCCTGTTTGGGGAGAGAAGAGAGAGGGTGCCCCCAGTTGGCGTTGCTTTGTGATCCTGAAGCTGAGATAACCTCAGAACCAACCCAGAGCTACAAACAGAAAGGTAGGTACACACTTTACAATGGAGCCACGAGCCTCATGCTTTTGCAAATAGCATATGCTCAGTAGACACACATTCATGGGCTGTTGAGAAAAAGGAGTTCTTCAATCCATCCTCTGGTAAGGAACCCTGGAGGCACAGGCACTGACAGCTGCTCTCTCCCAGAGACACTAGCTAAAGACTGCACTCTGATTCCAAAAAGAGGATAGCTTCGGACACCCTCTGAGGTAGTTCTACTCCGTCCTATGCCTACAGGGTGACTCGAAGGCAGTCAGACTCCACTCCACAGTGGTGGCTTTTAGCTGATTGTGTTAGTCCGGGTAGACTAGAGAAACAAATTCATAGACTCGCATATGGATATAAGGGGAAGGTTTATATACAAGAGGAATGGGACATTGAGAAAGCATCCCAACCCAGTCCAGTCCAAAGTCTTAAGTCCGATATTAGCCCATACTCCCAATACCAGTCTATAAAGTCTCCCTCTGACTTATAAAGCATGTGCAATTACATCAGGACAATCACAGGTGAGTGGGTGCAGAGTCTTGCTTGTCCGCTGGCAGGGGTCTTCCCGTAGCTTCCCAAGCATCTTAGCACTGACAAGAGTCGCCCCATGGCTTCTCTGGCCCAAGAGGTTTGGCTCCATCAGGACAAGTCCATGTGGCCTCTCCTCCAGCTCCTCCATTCTCCAGGAATCAGGATCGATCAGCATACTGCCATCTCGTCCTGTCAGTAGTTCCTCTCACAGGGAAGTGAATCAAGTCTCTCTTCTCCAACTAGGAAATACCATGAGTCTTCCCAGAATTCTCAGGAGAAGGCCATGCCCACGGAGGCCTCATTGGCTATGTCCAGATTGACAGGCTAAACCACCCCTACATCTTCAATCATGAAATTGACATCAAGTACATGACCGCCACACTGATCAAGTGGTAGACAGCCAGCAAGCTTCAGGCCATGGTGTTTGTGGAGAGTAGGGGTGGGGGTGGGGGGGGCAGACATTTCATATTATTCTAAGTGTCCTGCTCTGGAGAAAACAAATGGACGCAGAGTTCTGACAAGAGGATTAGGGTCGGCATGACAACCTTAGACCTGTTGAGTCCCGTCCATTATCCCGACAAACAGAGCTCTAGACAATTGGCATAGCACCAGACAGTGCTTATGCCAATGTGAAAATTATGAGGATAATGGACCTCTGGGGTTGAGTTTTTTTCATATCGCAAGGATGCTGGTCAGGCTCAGCCAACATAACGTGTCGCCCTGCCTTCCGAAGGCAGTTGCTTTGCACTTTGAAAGCACACCTGCCATCTTCCTACATGGCTTGACTCCCTGATTCTCAGAACAACCACCCTGGGAGAGGTATTAGTATTCAGGATCCATCTATTGGGGGTGGGAGAGGTAGGTGTATTGTCTGCACCCCAAATCAGCTAGTATTAAGACTCTGTGTACCATGCAGCAGGCCTGCTCTGAGGCACTCTATCTAGACTCGTTCATGTCTTCATGGAGAAGGGCAGCATGGTCAGCTTCATCTTCTAGGATTAGGCCGAGTGTCATTCCCAGCAGTTTGCTGTGAATAGCACTCCTGATACTATGTGGAGGTAGCACCGCCTACTACTTCAACCCAAACTAAGGTGCTCTAGTGGGTAGCATAGTGGGGAACTTGTTGGGTTGCTAACCTCCAGGTTAGCAGTTAGAACCTACCAGCCACTCCATGGGAGAAAGGTGAAGCTTGTTGTTCCCATAAAGCTTTATGGCCTCAGAAGCTCCCAGAGCAGTTCTCGTTTGTCCTACAAGGTTACCATGCTTCAGAATCAACTCAAGAGCAGTGAGTGCTTTGAATGTATTTGTGCGAGAGTACTTCTGAAAGCTTAAAATGCTCAGCTGCTAATCCCAAGGTTAGAGGGTCCCATCTACCCATCATCTACCCAGAAGCTACTGAAAGGAAGTACAGGCCATCCACTTCTGAAATGCCAGCCGGTGAAAACCAGACAGAGCGAGGTTTGGCCAGAAGATGTTCATCAGCAAGTGTTTCAGGGCCTCCTAATTTTCAGCAAGCCAGGTGGTGTCACCTGCCTCCTGAAGTTTGTTCATGAACCCTGGGTTATGAGTGATAAAAGCAAGTAGAAAACCCAACATGTTCAGCAGCCAACAGGAGGTTTGAGTCCATCTGTCGGTGCCTCCGAAGACATCCCTGGCCATCTACTTTCAAGAAGCAGACATTGTCACAGTCTCCTGGGGACACTTCCGGATCCTGTGAGTCAGTGTTGACGCCAACGGGCATTGGCTGGTGGTTATAGTCGCTAGGCCACAAAGGGCACAATGACTGGAATTTGAGCAACAGTGATAAGAAGTGACATTTGAATGGCTTGCCCTGCAAGCCACTTCCACATCCATTGTTTCATTGATTATTGGGACAATCGGGTGACCTGCCTTCTTATTTCACTTCTTCACAAGGATGAGGCAACCTACCTGCCCAGGGAGGTCATGGGATGTGTCTCAGTTCTCCCAGTTAGCAAATCATGGACCCTAAATGTGCTTGAGCCAATTTGACTTGGGAACCTATGTTCCCTTCTGCAAACTCCTCTCTACTGTGGTCTCCTGGGGGCAGACCACACATCTTGAGATCTTTCCAATGTAGACGCTCAGGTGTTAGGGAAAGCATCTCTTTGAATTTCCTTGAAGGTCAAGATGGAAGGTGAGAAGAACTTTCAAGACTACATCTACAGCCTTGGGGGAGATGAGAGATTCCATTCGGGAATGTGTTTGTAATGAAATAATTCATTGGGAATGTTTGTTACTGGGGGATAGCGTAATCGTGGTAAAGAGGTATTTGTGTATGTCCTCCTATGCTGGTGATACTACTGTTAAGCTTTAGGCTGCTCATAAAAAAGTCAGTGGCTTGAACCTACCAGCTGCTCCATGGGAGAAAGGAGACAGTTTGCTTCCTTAGAGATAGCTACTCACAGCCATGGAAGAGATTCTGACTCACAGTTACTCTAGAAGTGAGGGTGCTTGGCCCCTTTGGATTTCTGGGACATTAACTCTTTATTGTAGAAGACTGGTTTATCTTTGTTCCACACAGTTCCAGGTCAGTGCGCCTCAGATTAGCAGCTCAGTAGTGGACCACACTGCCAGAGCTCCTGCCGAGAGAGATCTCAGCCTTAGAAATTGTGTTAGTCCAGGTAGACTAGAGAAACAAGCCCCAAAATGCACATATGTATATAAGGGAGAGGTTTATATACAAGAGGAAATGAACATTGAGAAAACATCCCAACCCAGTCCAGTCAAAGGTCATAAGTCTGATATTAGCCCATATGTCCCATATCAATCTATATGTCCTCTTCAGACTCACGAAACAAATGCAATGATGTCAAGTACAGAATGACCACAGCCAGGGGGTAGAAAGTCTTTGGATCCAGTGGTGTAATGAGCATCTCAGCACTGTCAGGAGTCTTCACGGGGCTTTTCTAGGTCCAGGTTTCTAGTAACATCAGGGTAGGTCTATGTGGCTTCTCCTCAGTGATGTCTCACAGGGAACCTGCCTTGTCAGTTGAGTGAGTCCAAGGGAGTGCACTGAGAGAGACAGTGACTCTGCCTCCAAGAAGGAATGACCACATTCCCCAGAATTCTCCAGAGAGGGCCATGCCCACACAAAGGTCTCATTGACTATCTCCGGATTCACAGGCTAGACTCGCAATCCTCAAATTGACACCAGATTGAAGACTGCCACAGAAACTTTATGGGGCAGTTGTACTCTACTCGATGGAGCCCTTATAATCTGGAATTGGCTGCCCATGTTTTGGGTCTATTGTTGCTTATCCATGTGGCAGGTACCCTGGTGGCAGAGGTTACGACGTTGGGCTGCTCAGTGCAACGTCAGCTGTTCAAAATCACCAGCCACTTCAAGGGAGAAAGACAGGGTTTTCTACTCTCACACAGGAGAAACTCACAGGAGCGAGCTTAACCTCACGGCTTGTTATAAGTTGGCATCCACTCAGTGACCCTGAGTGACTCATCAGGCAGAGAAGCCCTGGGCAGTCCAATCGGTTAAGGGGCCTAGCACTTAACGACGAAGTTAGTTTTTATAAACCACTAGTGCTGCTTCCAAAGATGGGCTTGGTAATCTGTTTCCAAAAAGTCAAAGCCTTGAAAACCCTTTGAAATACCTGCAGGGTCATTATCAGTTGAATCACCTCAGTATGATTATTTTTCCTCCTCATCCATAGTTCATTGCTATCAACTCAATTCTGTTTCATTGTGCCCTTACAGACCAGACCAGAGCTTCCCCTGTGACTTTCTGAGACAGTAACTCTTTATAGGAGTAGAAAGCCTCATTTCTCTCCCCCAGAGTAGCTGCTGGACTCAAACCACTCACCTTGTGGTGAGCAGCCTAACTTGAAACCCCTAAGACACCAGGACTCTCTATTCGCTCATACAGTGTGATCAAAAAAAGACAGGAGAAGGAAATGATTTTATTTACTTTATGTGCTATTGTCGTATTTTGATAATTGATACTTTATTTCAGAATATTTATCCCAAGCATCTGGGCCCTGCCTGGGTCAACAGGCTTCCTGCCCTGGGGCACAGAGATTGCTTTTCATGGGAACCCATTGCTTCCTCTTCACTCTCTGTAGCAAACCTACCCTCTGAGTGTGTGTGTGAGGTAATTACTTCCATGGCGATGGGCTGAAGTTAGAGACAGGCAATTATGACCCAGCAGGCTGAACAGCATGGCCAGAGCTCAGAATTCCTTTTAAAACTGCTGTCCTTAATAACAGCGAGGCTGAGGGAGAAAATTGCTGGCATTAGAGATGGCTTTTCTGATGAAGGCTTTGTCTCTACCTTTTAAAAAGCCATGCCACGCTGAGCAAACCTCTCCACATTTTTAATTGTCAACAATGTTGTGTAAGAAAAACCTCCAAGTGAAAATGGTCTAATGAAACGGGCTTGGTTGGGCTAGGCAATGTTAACCTTGTGCTTGGAATGAGTGCAAAAAAGCATATACATTCACACAGGCTTGCCCACCAGACAGGGGTTGGGCATCAACCCCTCCCCAAGGGAGAGCATTTAGTCCTATGCACACCTTCACTGAAGGAAACTGCACCAAAGAGAGTGGGGTGTACTGCCCCCTAGCGGTGCATCAGTTAAGACAAAGGGACAACCAGGACTCTCCACTTAGCCAGAAGACAACCTCTTGTACCTGGAATATGGGCACAGTTGGCCCACATGGGGAGGAAGCCTGGAGCCGGAGCTGCCACAGTAACTGGCAGGAGCAGATACGTTCCAAAGCTCATGTGTTTTGTTCTGAGCCGGCCACCACAGAAGCTTGTTAATGCTTAGCTCGTGACAAACTGACCCATGGGTTCAGGAGATCAAGAAATGGATGTTTGTGAGTATAAAGAGAACTAGGATGACAAACACAACTTTGATCAAATATGTCTTTGTTCTAACTGCAACATCTCAAAAACAAAACGCAACTCGCTGCCGTTGCGTCAATTCTGACTCAAAGTGAACTACAGGACATGGTAGAAGGGTTTCCAAGACAATTACTTATTTATAGGAGTAGAAAGCCCCATCTTTTCCCCAAGGAGTAGCTGGTGATTTTGAACTGCTGTTGTTGGGGTTAGCAACTCAATGCATGGCCCACTACGCCAACTCTGACTCACTCGGAACTCATTGCGAAAGCAGCTTTTGTGCTATTTTAAACAGTCTGATTTGCAACCTCTAGATCCTCTTACTTGACCTGAGAACTTACCAGAGAAGTAGGGAATCTATATGATTTCAAAGTATTATCTGCCAACACCTATTTTTTTTCCTCCCAAGTGTACAAATCCTGTGAAAAGTACCTTAATTATTAGCTCAAATACTAAAATAACCTCTTGCACGTCACTGCTGAGAGGTGGCCTCCTTCCTTCCCCGAGGGAACTCACTGCAGCTGGGTCTAGCCCATTGAAGGGCTTGGCCGCCCTCTTGAGCATGAGAAACACTTGAAGATGAAACATTTGGTGCTGAGTCAGCCCTTGGGTTGGTCTGGATAGACTAGGGAAACAAATCCACAGACATTCGTGTGTATTTGGGAGAGTTTTATATCAAGGGCAAGTGTACACTAAGAAACCTTTCCAACCCAGGGCTGTCCAAGCCCACAAGTCCAACATTAACCCATACGTCCAACACCAATCTACAAAGTCTTCCTCCATCTCACAAATTGGCACCAGATTAGGTGATTGCCACACACTCCAGGGAGAAAGACAAGGCTTTATACTCTTGTAAAGAGTCCCAGTTTCATATACCCACAGGGAAGTTCTGCCTTAGCGGGTGACTTAACGTCAAAATTGACTTGCTAGCAGGGAGTTTACTTAAGTTTGTGATCATTATTATGTATTATTATCATAACCCACCCTCACCCATCAGTCTGTCCTACTGTGGTGGCTGGCACGTTGACAGAAGACTAGAGGTTATGCCACCAGCATGCTAAATCATCAGCAGAGTCATCCTTGTGCGACTTGTTTCTGCAGAGCTTCCAGTCTAAGAGAGACTGGGGGGAAAAATTCTGGTTATCTATTTCTGAATGTTGACCAATGAATATTGTTTGACATGATTCTGGAAGGCAATATTCCTAGGGCGGTGGTTGGCAAACTGTGGTTCCTGAGCTCTATGTGGCTCTTTCATTATGAACGTGCGGTTCTGAAGTCACATTGAAAACTTTTGAAGGCTATTAGTTCAGATCACAGTGATTTCATTTGTTTGGGAAAACAAACGTAAGGCTCTTGAGTGATTTTAAAGTTGTTAGGACTGACAGGATTGAGTCTTTGGTCTCAAGGGTTTGCCGAGTCTTGCCTTAGGCAGGCAGGCACTCCAGTGATAGAGATGGCAATGAAGGGTCCCAGGATGCCAATGGCTTAGGAGATGGTGGGCTTTGTATTCTTCTGCATGAGGCCATCATGAGCTGAAGCTGACTTGATGATGTCTGTGTCAGTCCGGGTAAACTAGAGAAACAAACTCATAGACATGCATATGGATATAACAGAAAGGTTTATATACAAGAGGAATTCAACATTGAGAAAGCATCCCAACCCAGTGCAGCCAAAAGTTGTAAGTCTGATATTAGCCTATATGCCTAATATCAGTCTATTAAGTCTCCTTCTGACTCACAAGGTCACAGGTCAGTGGCGCTGACAGGGGTTTCCCCATGGCTCCTTGCTTCCAGGGCTCAGGGTCCATCAACAGCATCCAGTGGTGGTAGAAGCACTCCGCACTGGCAGGGATCTCCATGTGGCTTCTCCAACTTCAGAGGTCTGGTTCCATCAGGGTAAAGCCATATGGCTCTGCTCCAGCTTCTGGGATGTTGCCATCTTGTATTGTCTATAGTTCATTGTCTCTAAGACTAACCCCTAACAACTGGGGAGGTAGCTTCTCATCTCCATGAGGGAAATATCACAAGATTTCCCAGAAGCCTCAGGAGAAAGCCATGCCGACATGGAGGCCTCATTGGCTACTCAATGGCTATCTCCAGATTAACAGGCTAGACTCCACCCTTACATCTCAATCATGAAATTAACATAACCACATGACTGCCACAGTGTCTATTGCAAAAGTTTGCAGACCTCTAGTTTAGGTTGTGGAATACAAATTGTTGATCTGAAATACACACCCTACATCTAATGTACAAATAGAAAACAGTGAGAGAGAAAGACAGAGAGAGAGAGAGAGAGAGAGAGAGAGAGAGAGAGAGAGAGAGAGAGATGTACTGGGGCAGAGGTGTTATTTACCTACTTCCAACATGGGTGGGTATGTGATAACTGGAGCCATTCATTCCTATTACTATAGTCAAAGCTGGAGGTGGAGGAAGAGGCCTAGTGAAAGCAAAGATGGTCCTAGGACACACATCCACCACTTCAACATCGATAAGGAACATGCAGGAAAGGATGCCCAGGAAGGAGAAGGAGCAAGATCCAGATGGCCCTGAGGGGGATCAACCCACTCTAGAGATGTGGTTATAAGATGCCAGAGAGTGTCTTCAGGATTCCTGACCACTTACATACTCACTTGATTTGGGATTTGGTCTCTCAACCTACCTTTCATTTAGTTTAGCCACATAGCAACAGAAACACATTCTCTTAAAGGTAACGCAATTCATGACAACCTTATTTTGGTTTGACAAATGGAAGATTCAAGTGTAGCATCTATACCCACGTTTATTGTCTTGCTGCTTTTGGTTATAGCTAGTGCCAAGGGTGAGTCCTCCCCTTCCATGAGGGAACCCTGGGTACTAGTCCTTGCTGATGGCCCTCACTGAGAACCCAACCATCCCTGTACTGTTGGACTGATAGCAGTGGAGCTTCCAGACTGCAATGAACTTGGAAGAAAATCCGGGGTGGGGGGGGCGGGTTTCCTTAAAACTAGCCAGTGAAACTCCTAGAGATCCCAAGAGAATAGAGCTCATTGGCTTTGGACACTTCACAAAAGGGAATCAATTTCTGGAGGGAATTGTGTTTTAAACAAGGCAGTGAGGTAGGGGGATTGGGTCAAACCAAAAAATTCATGGCCACAGAGTAGAAGCTAACTCATAGCCACTCCAGAGGACAGGGCAGAATCACCCCTGTCATCCTTGACGGGAATAGAAAGCTCCATCTTTTTCTGGCAGAGTGGTTGGTGGTTTCAAACTGCTGACCTTGTGTTTACTAGGTCCTGATATACAACCAACACATCGCCAAAGGGACTGCCCTCGGCAAGCAGGCACTCCAGTGATACAGAGGTGGCAATCCTAGGGGTAGAAACAGCAGCCACAAAGATGAACGCTCACATACAAGCAGCTGCTGTGTGTGGGGTCCCCCTGACAAGTTGTAGTCCAGGTAGCTACCAAAATCTCTTCAACTCCTCACGTCCATAGGAAATGTTGA
>PVJH01046253.1:0-11964 GCA_004026705.1 Nesogale talazaci | reverse complement strand
CCCTGAAGACATTTCTGTGTCACCCTTGGCGAGTGGCTGTGATGTGCGGGGTCCGGATTGAGTATGGGTTCATCTGTGAGGGAAAACAAAATACATTGTGCGTGTGCTTGCAGAAACTTAATAGTACTACGCTCAGAAAATAGCCGCTGCCTCGAAATAATAATCCTCGTTGCTAACCCTGTGTGCCAGGGACTATTCAACATAGGAATTCGCTGCCCTCCGGGAGAGGCCAACTCACAGCGTGCCCAGAGGACAGGGTAGCCCCGCCCCTCCGGGTTTCTGTGACTGTCGTGGTTTTACGGCGCTCATCAAGGGCCTGGTGGTTTCAAACTGCAGACCTTTCAGATCACAGCCAATGCACGCCCACGACGCCACCATGGACCCCACCATTCAAAACACAAGCATGCAAAACCCAATCCACTGCCATCACTCCGACACATCGTGACCCCAGATGGCATTTCCCAGGCTGTCACCCTTTCTTGGAGCAACCCGCCTCCCCTTTCTCCCTCCGAGTGGCCGGCAGGCTGGAACCGCCAACCTCACAGGGAGCAATGCCAATGCTCACCCCAGGGCACCACCAGGGGACGTCAAAATGCTGTTGGACAAAATGGAAGGAAAAGATCACGGTGTTTCTGTGGGTGGTTTTTCTCCCCCCGTGAACTCTTGAAACTCTATCCCATTTCCATTTATCAAACTCATGTGTCCTCACAGCAGGCCTGGGAGGGAGTCCAGCGCCTTCTTACACCTTACTGGCTTCATTCTTTGGGTTCACTGCCATCCGGATTGAAAGAGGAAGGTGTTTCCAGATCAATGTCAGCAAGGTCTTTGCACAGGGTGGAGGCATTGGCCTCCCCGGGCTGCAGGGAGCCCGGCTATCCCCGTCCATCAGTGAGTCAGTGTTCCCAGGGCGGGCCATGCCGCCCCTGGGGTAGGACACGGGGATGATGGAGGGTTGAGGGGGGCGGCCTACAGCAGCAGATACCTACGAGCCTTTATCCTGAATTATTTATTGGCTATAGTTCTAACATTTCTCACTGTCAGGAGGGGCTCTGAGCAAATTCTTTTCTTTCTCTTGCAAGAGGGCCGGCAGTCCAAAGGACTTTGGGAACCTAGGCAGTAGACTAAGCGTTATCCCAAAGCTAACCCCCACATGAGCCCTGTGCTGGGCCAGGTGCCTGACGAGGTCGGAACACTCTCGGGGAATCCTGAGAGGCAGGGGCTCGTCTCAGCCCCATTTAGAGCTGGAGAAACAGAGGCTCTGCAGGGCACTCTGGCTTGTTCAAGGTCCCATGAAGTACATGACGTGGGATTCCCAAGAAGCCCAGTCTACCAGGGGTTCTGGAGTGCGGGTGGGAGGGAGAGAAGTAGGGCGGGGCCAGGGAAGCCAGCCTGGCCCACGTGGACTCCCTGCAGCGTGAAGGGTGCCAAAGGTGTTGCCTCCGGCAGGCAAACAGAGACTGTCCTTTTATGCTGGGTCAGTCCAGGGGGAGAGAGTGGGCAAGCTGTAACCTCATAGGGCAGGCAGCTGTTAATAACTCAGGGAAGGTCTGCCAAGGGGAGAGCCAGCTGGGCCCCGTGGCGGCTGAAGGTTGGGTGTCCTGGGAACAGAGGGGATCTGGGCAAAACGCCCACAGCAGCTCAGGCACAGGCCCGGTTCTCCCTGCCTCCCATCCTACACACTGCCCGTCTGCCTTGGCCCCTGGGACCACCCTGGCAGGTTCTCCTGGATTGCCACCATGGGTCCTGGCAGGGGGCCCCAGAAAGTTCTTCTCACTAAGAAACACGCCCCCAAGCTTTACGCTGGAACATGAAAGGAAAGGTGCAAATTCGCTATCGAGTGCATTCTGACTCCTGGCTCCACCGCGGCCAACTTGGGGCAGTGCGTTGCCAGGCCTTTCTTGTGAGGCGCCTGGGGAGACGCCACTCTAGACCGGGGTTGGGCAGCCAATCACACGAGCCAGCTACACCACCCGGGAGCACCCAGGGGGAGCCAGAGATGCCCCTAGCGTGCCCCACGAGCCAGTCAGGTGCAGGATAGCACTGATGAAACATGACTTTCCTCTAGTTCTTCAATGCTTCCTCCGCCCACCCCCAACCCAATGCTCCCATGCTCCCAATTCTACCTTACAAATCTGGCAAGACCAGAGGATATACCCTGGTACAGATGGGAACCAGAAACAGAGGGGATCCAGCAGAGATGAGCCCCTCAGGACCAGTAATGAGAGTTGAGCTACCAGGAGGGGAAGGGGAAAGTGGGGGAGAGAGGGGGACCCATCACCGTGATCTACCTATAATCCCCTTCCTCAAAAAGGGAGTGAAGGGAGACATCGGATGGTGTAAGACATGACAAAATAATAGTAATTTCTAAATTATCAAGGAGTCTGGAGGGAGGGAGGAGGGAAAGGAGGAGCCGACACCAAGGGCTCACGTGGAAAGAAAATGTTTTGAGAAGGATAATGGCAACACATGAACACATGTGCTCGACACCATGGACAGATGGATGGATTGTGCTAAGACTTGTACAAGCCCCCAATAAAATTTTGGGGGATTTTTTTAAAAATACAGAAATAAGAAGTAAAAAAAAAAAAAATTAACCCTGTCCAGTGCGGTTGCTCTGAGTCAGAATCAACCCGGTGGCAGCGAGTTCAGTTTGGTCTGTTTGATTTCTCAAGGCTGTGACCTTTCCAAAGGCGATGGCCGGGCCTCTTTGGGGAAGTCTTTGGGTGGGATTGAACCACCAACCTCTCAGCTCATCCTGGAGCAGTTACTCCCATGTGCCATCACCCAGGGAGGCCACACAGGGGCTGCCAACATAGAATTGGCATCGCTGGGGCCCGGGCAGGAAGCCTCCTGTGGTCACCATCTCGGGAGGAAGACACGTGGTGCTGTAGGTGAGGTGCTGGGCCGCTGGCCTGCAAGGTCGGCAGTTCGAACCCGGCAGCTGCTGCTTCAAGAGCAAGATGAGGCGAGCTCCTCCCCTAGAGATCGGCGGTCTTGGGGATGCTCAATCAGGCTGCTGTGCGTCGAAACAGACCCGATGGTGGGCTTCTTTGGGCTGCCAGTTTAGTGGTTCAAGACCACTCGCCTCCCCTCAGGAGACCACAAAGTCTCCCCTGAAGACTCACAGCCTCTCAGACCCTAGCTGGAGGGGCAGTGGGTCAGAATGGGGCCCGGTATCCCAATGCGTGTCGGACTCTCGGGGTTAGCGGAGTGTAGAGAAAGGTCAGCCCTCACCTGCTGTCTCCTTCCCCTCCCAAGGGGGATTTGGGCTCAGTGTCGCTGGGCTGCCAGCCCAGTGGGTGGATTACTCACAGTGGGGTGTGCCCCTAGACCCAGGACTTTTGGGGACAAGGGTCCCTCATGGGAGAAAGACGAGGCTGGCTGCCTCCCGTAGTCACCTTCCCAGGACCCGCAAGATTCAGCCGCTTCCCTGTCAGCTTGCCCACTCTCAGACTCCAAGAGTCCTGGGTTCAGGTCCTGACATCCCCACATCTCGTGCCCAGGGATGAGTCCTTATACCTCCCAGGGCCCTGTTGCCAGCCCTGTTTAAAAAAAAAAAAAGGAGTGGGGGTAAATGTCTGTGTGCTCCCCCTTCCTGGGGTTCTCTCCAGAGCCCAGCGAGCTCACGTGACCTACGGAAATGGGACACTGCCTGTCTCCCTGAGCAGAACTGCCGTACGCCTTGGCATGAGTTGGGAAAGGATGCCCCCTGTTGGTGGAAAACATTAGGAAAAGGTGCCCCACTACCACCTCACCCTGCAAGAAAGCTGCCTACCCCAACCCCCCTGGAGCGTAGCCCCCCAAGCCAAGGCCTGTGGGCCCCCTTTATCACCCCAAAGGTCACAGAGTGGAAGCACGAGTGAAACACCAAGTTCCTAAAATACAAAGTCCCGTTTGACAAGGGAAGACCCGCTTCTCCAGCCCGGGTTGTCAGGGGGCCCCCGGGCAGGTAGCAGGTGCTTGCTTACGGGCTGGGGCTTCTCTCTCTGTCTCCCCAGGTTTACAAGTCGTCCTGAAGTCCATCATGAAGGCAATGATTCCCTTGCTGCAGATCGGCCTCCTCCTATTTTTTGCAATCCTCATTTTTGCAATCATAGGGTTAGAATTTTATATGGGGAAATTTCATACCACCTGCTTCGAAGAAGGGACAGGTAGGTTCAAGCAGCTGGGCATGTTGATGGGTGCGTTAATTTCCAACGTACCACCCTCACTCCCACCCGGCTCTCCTCCTTTGGGGTTGAAACTTTGGGAAGGCACCCTCAGGGTGGGGAGGTGTTGCGGTTGTTTCTTCATCCCAGCAGTTGGGAAAGACAGAGGCTGGTCGAGTCCTGAGGTCTCAGTGGTGGCTGGGGCCTTGAGGTAGGAGGGGCCCTAGAAGCCAACCCTGGGGGCAGGCGGGGGGCGGGGAGGAAGAAGACCAGCATAGAAGTGGCTGGGGAGGGAAGGCAGCTAGTAAGGCTTCCTTGTGGTTGGGGGACTGATTGTGCCCCCCAGAAAGAGATGTAGTGAAACCCTCATCCCACAGCCCTGCAGTGACCGAAGCCAGGGGACAGGAGTCCAAATCCCAGCTGCTTCCGAAAGGTGTCTTATAAGTGGGGAGACAGACATAGGTATAGGGCTCCTCAAGAAGGATTCACTCACAAGCCAAGGAACACACTCACACATACGCACATACACATGCATGCACATGCGCACACGTGCACACACAAGTACACACATGCACACTTACAGGTGCACACATGAACACACATGTGCATGTGCGCACACAAGTACAGGCATGCACACACAAGTGCACATGTGTGCACCAGGACCCCCCAGAAGCTGAAAGGAACCTTCCGCAAGAGTCGACTGAGAGCACAGCCCTGCAGACCCCCTGCACATGTGCACACATGTACACACATGCACACTTACACACAGGTGCACACGCATACACACATATGCATGTGCACACACAAGTACACACTTGCACACACAAGTACAGGCATGCACACACAAGTGCACATGTGTGCACTAGGACCCCCCCCCCCCAGAAGCTGGAAGGAACCTTCAACTGAGAGCACAGCCCTGCAGACCCCCTGGATCTGGCTTCCTCTCCTGCAGGACCACCAGACGGGCATTTCTGTGCTGAAAGCCCTCCGTTTTTCTATATTCTGTGAGGTCAGCTTTAAGAGACCCGGCCTTGTATTAGCAAGTCTGTGTCCAGCTTGGACCCCTTAGGCTTCCAGGAGGACCCTCTGAGAGGCAGCGGAGAGTGCCCAGTGCAGAGTCAGCCCACCGCACGTGTGTGTTAGGTTTGTCAGGTCTGGAAGCAAGTGCCAGGTGTTCTCCAGACATGAATATGGACACGCAGGTGAGAGCAGGAGGGCTGGTGGCCTGGGTAGGATGGGGCGTGGCCTGATTGCTTCGGGTAACAGCCCTTGCCCAGCTCAGGTACCCCTTTCTGGTTTGAGGGCACAGTGGTGTCAGAATCCACACACGGACCATTGAGAGTGAACAAGATGACTCCTGGCCCTCCTCATGGTAGGTCTGGAGTAGGGCCAGCAGGACTGGAAGCCCAAACACTGGCACCGGCCTGTCGAAACCTTGTGCTGGGCGGGGAACTGGAAGCCCACTGCTGGCCAGGTTGAGAGAAGGTTCAGGGGCCAAGGAGGCCAGGCAGAAGGCCCAGCCCCAGCCCCTGCACTGACCAGCGGTGCGAACAGCATCCTCTCTGGCCATCCACATTCAGGCCACAGGTAGCTGCAGGTCCATTTTCATGCCCATCCCTTTCCTCTCAGTTCTGGCACCTTCTAAGGGCTGCTGTGGCCAGGTGCCACCAACGGGGTGTCTGAGACTACACAGACCCTTTGCGACAGCAGTCAGGGGGCCTGAGGGACCCAGCTTCCCCAAAAGCTCTGGAGGGCAAAGACTCCTTCCTTGCCACTCCAAACTCCTGGTGGATGCCGGCAGTCCCCGGGGTGTGTGGCCTGGCCTTCCCTTGTGTCTCTGGGCATCTCAGGGCCCCCAACACATAGACACACACACCCTTTCCTTTTTCTGATCAAGACTCCCGTCACCCCAAATCCAGACGATCTCACCTCCGGACCCCGACAAAGGATCCCATCTACATAGACCTGGCTGTCCCAAGCTCCAGGGCTGAGGGCGCTGACATAGCTTTATGGGACAGAATACAGCCCACGCCACCTGCCACCCGCCCGTCACCACTGATAGAAAGAACCCCGGAACTGAATCGGGTCAGGGAGTGAGGGCTTCTCTGGTCCAATGCTGCATGGCCGAAAGGTCGTTCAGAGCACATCGGGGGAAGGTCGGTCTGATCCCTCGGGTCAAGGGAGCCATGACCTGGGTAGAAAGGCCTAAACAGGAGTCTGGGGTGAAGAGGAAGAAGCTCTTGGCCTCAGATTGGGGGAAGAGGGCCACAGACGAAGGTGCCGCCTGACGGGGTGGCTCTTGGGTGCTCATCTTCACCCCACCCCTCCCCAGTGGAACCCATCCATCGGACAGCAGACAGTCCAGCAGCAATGTCCCACTCCTCTCCCAAGCACCCCCACCCCAGGAAAGAGGACACCCATTGGGGCAGGGAGTTTCGACCCTGCTCTTTCTCCGCCCTCCTTCCCGACCGGCTCCTGCTCCCCTGGGTTTGTGAAGTGCGCTCAATCTGGAATGTCCTAATTATTTCTTTCCCCGATGAGGAAGGTGTTAATTGAGGCAGAGTTATTTCTGCGCCGGGCCTCGTCCCCCGGGCGGAAACGTGGAGGGAGGGAAGCAGGGCAGGGCCCCTCGGAAAAACCAGCCCTGAGCCCAGAAACCAGGAATTGGGGGGGAGGGGACGGTTGGTGTTGACTGTTGTTGTGCCCTGTGCAGCCTCAGACGAGGCCACAGGACTGACTTGGGTCCGAGTGGGTTTGGAAGGGGACCGGCGTGGGTGGGGCCCCCGGAGGGCGGGAGTCTTCACTTTGGGGAGATGACTGAAAAGCTGGGGACTCAAAATATAGAGCGTGTGAGTAAGAGACAGATATATACAGACACCCAGGCAGCAGGTTAAATTTAAAAGATATTTATAACCAAATTCCGCAGATTTTCTGGACCGTGGCTTCTCCAGAAGCAGTGCCCAGCAGGGGGAGCGGGTGAAGGCGGTGGGGGTCGGGGGCCTGCCATCAAGACCCGCCCCGGCCAGAGCGACAAAAGATAGCGGCGTCCTTAGTCTCCCGGCCTGGGGAGCCAGCTCCTGCCTGCCCCTCAGGGCACCCCACTCACATGGAGAAACAGCAACGCTTTCCAAGACAAGGCCCCCTCCTCATTCATCTGAGGGCCAGAGCAAGGGAGTTCTGATGCGATTCAGACTTCCAACTGTGAATGCACGGGACTCTGTGAGGTTGGAAACCCAGCTGGACGTGGACGCCTGGACCATGGAGAAGGTTCTGGAAAGAGGCAGCTGTCCAGGCAGATGGGGGGTTGACACATTCTGGATAACTGTGGAAACTGGGAGTCGGGACACAGGAATCCTTCATCCTGCCCTCTCTGTTCTTCTGTTTATCGGGAAAGGTGTTTTGTTCTGGTTTTTGTTTGGGTTTTTTAAAAAGAGAGACTTCCTGGTTACCCACGTGTCCAAGAAGAATTAAGAGACCATCGTTTTGGTTTTTGTTGTTGTTGTTTTCCTCACCCTGCCCTGGGCCTTATGTTTGTAATTTCACCCTCCTAGCAGTCATCTTTATTAATTAATTATCTGGGGGGAAATTTTTTTAAAATAACTATCTGGGTAGCCAAGCCCACCAGCCTTCCCCACCAACCGAAAAGGCTTATCCAGTCACTGAAAGCCTGGGCTGCCACGTGACCGTCTGGTCTCAAGAGCGGTGGGTGTCAGTGTGGAGAAGCAGACCTCATGAGGCTGGACTTCCCATCCCTGTGTCACTGCCACCTGCAAGGTCCAGAGCGTCCTTCCTTCTGGCCACGCTGTTCCTCCCACTACAGTGGGTTCCGTCCACTGCAAAACACGTGTCCTGTACACGGGGCTCAACATTAACATCCTAAGAAGTCTGCCTTTGCACACCTGTCCACTGAGTTTTCTTGCCCAGACAAGACACTCTCCTCTCTGAAAGCTTCTGAACGTGGAAACCAAGTCCTTTCCGGGTCAATGTTTCTGTCAAATGCCCGGGGCACTCGTGGATGCGCTGCGAGCCACCCCCCACCCAGGGGTGCATGGGCCGCTACGCGCCTCTCTCCCTCCTCATCCACACCTGGGGACCCCAATCCTGACCTTTGGCGCCCAACCCAGCGGCTGCCTCCCCAGGAAACTTTCGGGTTCCCAGGGGAAAGGGTGTCCATTGGCATGCTCCCCCCTTCTGGTGGCATTTCCACAATCTGCCTCCAGCTATTCGAGGAAACGGCGTCACGCCTGTACCGAAGGGTAGGCACGGTGTGTCTCCGTCGCCCCCAGAACAGCTCCCAAAGCCCAGTGCGTCTCCAGCAAAAGAAATTCCCAAGGAGCTCCAGAAGGAAAACAGAAGTGACGGACAAGCGTGTTCTAATGGATCTCTGCGCCCAACACCCACACAGTCATCACCACCATCACTTCCCCAAGGCTTAAAACAGGGGCACATTCTAGGCCATCGAGCAAATCTCAGCAGATGTCAAAGGGCCAGAATGACAACCAAGCAGACGTGTTCCCTGACCACAGAGCCTGCGAGATCGGTAACAGCCACAAAAAAAGAGAACTCTAACAATGTTTGGGAAATAAAGGACCGGCTTCTTATTGGGGGATAAAATAATATGCTGCCTATGATTTGCTGTAAAGTTTTCTACTGGCAAGACAATATGAGAGGGGAAAGGGATAGAGATTTTTTTAAGAAGATTGACCCAGAATTAACAACTATTGAAACTGGTAATAGAGAGACATGGAGATCTCCCCATTTTTGTGTAAGTGTGAGGATTTTGGGGGGTGAAGTGCAAGGAATACTTCTTGATGACTCATGGGTCAAAGAAGAAAGAATCATTGGAAAGACGCTATCCTCTCAAGAAAGAAATTGGAACCTATCTTAGTGGGACAAGAATGATTGCAATACCTATCATTACTTTGAGGTGCAGCCAAAGCAGCTTTCCAAGAGGATTCATAGCCTGAAAGGAAGGTATTCCAACCCAGAGACTTCAGAGAAAAGTACAGCCAACAAGAAAAAATAATGATAAGAGTGAAGGTTAGAGAAGCCAATGGGATTAAAAATAATAATAATAATAATAACAGCAACAACAACAAATCAGCATGACCAAAGCTGGTTTCTTAAAAACACTGATGAATTCATCCCCATAGTCATTGTCCTAAGAACACTGAATAGACACCAGCCACTATATCTCAGAGCTGGTTCTCCCTTTCCCCACCCTCCCTGACTCTCACCCCCTTTCCCTTTCCTAGATGACATTCAGGGTGAGTCTCCAGCTCCATGCGGGACAGTGGAACCCGCCCGCACCTGCCCCAATGGGACCAAATGTCAGCCCTACTGGGAAGGGCCCAACAACGGGATCACTCAGTTCGACAACATCCTGTTTGCAGTGCTGACCGTCTTCCAGTGCATCACCATGGAAGGCTGGACGGATCTCCTGTACAATGTAAGTGTGCCGGGGCTCAGCCTCCTTCTGGCCAGAGCAGGTGACCTCCAGACCAGTGGTGTCCCCAACACATCCCTGGGAGCGCTTCCTCCGAGGACACCCGGTACCCATAGTGGGGTGCTTCCCAGAAAGGGCCCTGAAACATAGCAATCCAGAGGGTGCAATGTGGCTGAATGCTTACCCCTGTTTGAGTCTTTGGTTTTTAAAAAACCAAACCCAGAATGTTAGGTCCCAGGTCAATAGCGTCGACATCAGTGGAGGTTTGATCTCGTCATCCTTCATCCTTCACGAAGCACGGGTGTTCTCGTTATGCCTGTTCCAGGGTCATTGGGCTTCCAGGTGTCTCCTTTTTCAGAGGCAATCTGTTACCTGCTACAAGGTGACCTAGAGGGGCTGGTCTCCATTCAAAGTCTGAAGAGTGTCTCTGGACAATAGTCTCCAGGCTACAACCTTGAGTTATGGTTGCTTTCTTTCTTTTTAAGGAATGTGAGGTCCTGTTCTGCATTTTCCTCCCTTTCTGCCAGGATCGGTCTACAGTGGTCCTGACTACAGCTGCTAATTGGTTTAGCCGGGCACAATCTAGTTCTTCCAGTCTCCAGGCAGATGGTGCCATACTAATATTTTCCCAGCAGGCGAGATTTTGCTTTAGGTCTCTGATTTCCTTCTTTCTCTTGCACTCTGGCCAAGTAGAGACTGATCCTTCCATCTCAGGTGGCCACTTTCAAGCTTTTAAGACCTCAGACACTGCTGGTCAAAGTAAGAACACTCTGGCCTATGTCTGGCCACTTGACCAAGATATTCTTCATCCTTCCAATGCAGAAAACCAACCCCTTGAGGTGCTTGGCATACTTAAAAAAATGTAATTTTAACATGTTTGAGTATATAGTACATTGCATTATTTTAAAAGCAATGCCTATAAAAGTTAGAGCTACACCCCTTCCTGGGGGATCTGTGATTTTTGTGTCTTTGCTTCTCAAAGTTGGCACCCAGGGGACATATCTACCAGAAGTTTGTGTCTTTCCTCCCTTTCTTGGACAATCTCCCATTTATCCGGATTCTAGGAACTTTCAGGGGGGGTCTTTTGTGCTTCTGTTCTTCAACCACACTGCCTGCGCCCCAGAAGTAAGCACAGGGTGGAGGTGGGACACACCAATTGGAGAGTCCTTGAGTGTACAGGACAGAGCTGTGGGTGGGTAGGAAAGGGATCAGGCCACCGTCCAGAAGCCGGGTCTGTCCGCCCACAGCATGATTTCATACAGAGATCAGAGGCAAATGCCCACCCCCGACCTTCAAGTGCTGCCTGAAGGGGTTGGTCAGGTCAAAACCTAACTCCAAACCCACTGCCATTAAATTTATTCCGACCCAGGACGGCCAGCTGTCATGTGTTCGAGGCAGTCAATCTTTACAGGGACAGATGGTCTTGTGTCTCCCCCCAAGAGTGGCTGGTGGGTGTGAACCATGACCTTTCTGTTAGCCTGACCCTAATCCGACAGCACCTACTATTGGCACACAGTGTCTGGGTCTCCTGTGGATCTGGGTCTTGTCCTAGGTCCTGAAAATGTTAAGGACGATCTGAAAAGATGTCCACCTGATCCCACCTACCACTCCCCCGCCCCCTCAACCTCCTTAGTCCTTCACTGGATCCTTCCAATACCAATGCTTGTGCATCCAGGTACCCCCAAACCTACATTGCCCCCTCTTCTTGACACTGCCAGGGCTTCCTGTGTGGCCACAAGGAGCAGGTCCTCGGGCTCGGGTACCACCGCTCAGTGGGGGCTCCCGGCCTGTGTCACCAGACCCCTAGAAAGGATGCTGGGAGTTAGTGCCAAGTTCTGACGCTGCACACAGTGCTGCAGGAGCCTGTGCCCACATCGCTGGGAGGGGTGGGCTGCCCATGCACAGAAGAGGGATTATCAGGTCAGCAACCAAGTGCATTTATCGTTTGAGTAAAGATTTCATTGTTTCAGTTGTAAAGCTCCCTCTGCCCTCGACTTCCCCACTCCCACCACCACCACCCACCCACCTGTGCAGGGGACGGCCCTAAACCATCACTCAGCCATCTGTCGGCACCGAAGATGGGGAGAGTTAGAGAATTGGGATCCAGCACAAAGATGTCACAGACTCGAGGGCATCCTGGGCTGCACCGCACCCAAGGTGGTCGGTGGGGGGGGCAGAGAGAGTGTCGGGCTCCACTGCCCTCCCTATGGGCCAGAATTGCCAGGGTGTCCCATGGGAGAACAGTGCCAGCATCCCCTTGCACGGCGAGGAGCTGACCGCGCCCCTGGGGAAACGCCTATCCTCTGGAGGGATATTGACAAGAAACCAGTGGTTCAAATCCACGAGGTGCCCTGGGGGGGGGGGGGGGGG
>PVJH01046252.1:0-11948 GCA_004026705.1 Nesogale talazaci | reverse complement strand
TAGTAGCTTGAACTTTTTCTGTGATTATTGACCATTTTTCTTGCTTTTCCTATGAATTCATATCTTTAGACCTTTCTTTTTTTTTGCTATTTTGTAAGCACTTTACTAGAATACTAATGATTCTTGAAACACATTATTAGAGGCTAAGAGTTTTTTCCACTGAGCATTGCCTCTTAAATTTGTCATCATTTTCTAATATGTAGAAGTTTTACATTTTTATTTAACAAAAAGATATGCTTCTTTTCATTAAATACTCTTTCTTGGCTCTTGTTCTTAAAACATTCTACCACATAAATCCAGCTAGACTAGGAGATGTACAGTGAAGTTGGAAACATGGAAATTTAGGATAGATGATCCATCAAGACTAGTAATAGGAGTGGTAATACCAGGAGGGTGGAGGGATGGAGGAATAGAAAGGGAGAACCAACTTCAGGGATCTACACGTAGGCCCCTCTCTGGGACACAGACAACAGGGAAGCGAGTGTTGGGACACATTGGACAGTGCACAGTATGAAAAAAATAACAATTTGTAAATTACTAAGGGTTCAAGGGGAAGGGGGAAAAGAAGGGTAATATAGGGAGCTGATACTGAGGACCTGGAGGGAGGGAGGATGTATTGAGAGTGATGATGGCAATGAGTGTGTAAATGTGGCCTGCATATAATTGATATTTGTATGGATTGTGATGAGAGTTGTATGAACCCCCAATAAAATGATTCATTTAAAAAAAAAAAGAATAAACAAATCAACCTTAAAAAAATTCTTTGTAACTTAAGAGCCATCAAATATTCCTCTAAACTTTCCTCTTCATTTCTTCTTTTTTAAAAATATTTGACTTTTACTTGGAACTTGTTTTTAGATAAGATATGAAGTGACACTCCCATGATTCTTGCATAAATACTTATCAAGGATGATCTTTTGTTGAATAATTAAGGTATTCTCAACTTGTATTGCTTCATTCAATTTCTGGTATTTGATTGGGTTTTGCCAAAACCTAAATATTAGATTTCTTATTGCTACTGCTATGTAATTTAATGTCTCTACTCTTTATTTCCTCCCTATTTCTTCTAGGTGGTTCTCATTCTTTTTGTTTTGTTTGTTTTGGTTTTTTTTGGCATCACTGCTCTCTGGTGGTGGGAGTAGGAGGCCCAGCCTTTGCTCCTATGGAGCAGCTGCTGGAATTGAACCTCCATCCCAGTGGGCCGCAGTCCTGCACACAACCACTACGCCACCGGGGCCTAGCCCTCTCATTCTTATAGTTTAGTGAGTCTAGTGCTTAATTTGCATCTTTTTATTTAAAATGAAAATGTTTCAAAATATGAATGCATCTCTGATAAGTAAATAAGTAAAGCATCTGATACATTTCGATAAGCAATGTAAAGTGTTATCTAATGAAGCCCTGATTGTTTAGTGATTACCCATTGGACTGCCAACCACAAGGTCATCAGTTTGAAACCACCAGCCACTCTGTGGGAGAAAGGTGAGGTATTACACAGTCCCTCACAGAAGGGCCACATGGAAGGGATGATATACCCAGGGTGTAGTAGAGCACTAATGAAATTAATAACTATCCTCGAGTTCTTTAATATTCCCTCCCCCCACTGTTATGGCCTTAGTTTTACCTCACTAATATTGATAGACCTGCATATGCACATTTGTATAATTAAGATCTTTCGATGCATGAAATCCAAGATAGATAAACCCCTCAGAAACAGCATCGGGTGTAATGATTTCCTGAGAGTACAGGAAGAGAGGTGAGGGAAGGGGGTAGAGGGGACCTGAGAGCAATGATGACTCCACTCGAGGGGAGTGCACAGCAGAATTATGGGTGAATGGGTACGTTGGACGGTGTAAGATAGGGCAAAAACGATAGTAAAAATGTTATAAAATGATATAAAATATATTAAGGGTTCACAGGGATGGTAGGAAGGGGGAGGAAGAGGAAAAGGGGGAGCTGGTATCACAAAGTTCAATGTTATAATATCTGTAAGAGCTCCTAATACAATGATTAAAAAAGAGAAAAAGAAGTTATAGGGGCAATTCTAACCTATGCTAGAGAGGGCCTCCATGGCAGTGAGGTTTTTTAATTAATCTATAATTGCATGTCATCTCAACAGGTATTTGAAGTGTCATATTAGCTGCCATTGAGTCAGCCCTAAACTCATGGCGACTCCATGTGTTACAGATAGAACTGCTCTAAAGGATTTTTTTCTTCACTGCTGACCTTTATAGAAATAGTTTGCTGGCTGAGCCCCAGTGGCGTAGTGGTTGTGCGCGGGACTGCGGACCACTGGGTTGGAGGTTCAAATCCAGCAGCAAGGCTGGGCCTCCTACTCCTACCACCAGAGGGCAGTGATGCCCCAAAAACAAAAAAAGAAAGAGAAATATGAAACTTAAAAAGACTTAAAAAAAAAAAAAGAAGTAGTTTGCCAAGCCTTCCTTCCAGGAAACTACTGGGGAGGTTCAAACTGTTAACCTGTAGGTTTGCACATGATCACAAACTACTCTCCAGGCTCCAGTATTCTAAAAATTATCTCCTGGTAGTAGATTTTTTTTAACTTTCCTAATTTTATTTTTGTTTCTGCATTGGTGTCAGAGGATGCGATCCCTAGAATGTCTGTGAACCCCAAGCTCCAGTACCTGTGTCCAGTTGCCATATCTAACTACCTATGGGGGTGGATCCCCCCTTTTCAAATGCCACAAACCAGCACCAAGGCTCTAAGTCTGTTGGAAAGTTCTCAGCTGGCCTGAAAAGTCAAGACCACCAGAAGAATACAGCAGAAAAGGGCACAGAAAAGTGGATCACAAGATTCACACAGAACTGAGTGATCTGGCAAAGCACAGAGTCAGGAAGAAAGACCACAAAAGTGCAGAAGAGCAGATAATGAGAACCTGATCGCCCTAGAATGAGGTCATTGGTGAAGGCCATCTAAAGTCTATCCAAGAGACCAGAGGTCGGAGCTGAAGGACTGGGCAGGCACACACGTTGGGACAAACAGACACACATGTTGGTGCAAAGGCTGATGTTACCCTGGAGTGATTTGCAACCGTTTCTTGGGCACTGGAGGAGGAGTACACTAAAAAAAGGGCCTTAAAATAAGGCCTTTTATGTGGTCTTGAGGCTGTCGCTTCCCGGCGTTGTAAAATGAGAGGGTTAGAGTAGGAAACGCTTAAGGCCCTTCCTGCTCTGATGGTGTAGGAGTCTTTACCTGTCGCTCTGCAGGCTTCATTCAAGGACATGTAGCGTGGGCCCTGCATGCAGGGAGGAGAGCTGTGAGGAGGTCGGTCTGCAGATGGCTGAATTTGGGATACAGGGGCAGGGGTGTGGAGAGGAGGTGACACCCTGTTGAGAAAACCTTCCCTTGTCTCCAACCAGACTGCTCATCTGGTCATGTGCCAGCAGCCCCTGGCTCTGGTGTCCTAGGCTGTTTGAGACTCGCTGCTCTCTCCAGGCACCCATGACTTCTTGATGGCATTAGCACTATCATGGGCCCAAGAGAGACTCGAGTGGTCCCGTGCAGCCCCAAGGCAGATTCTCTAGTTTATAATCAGTAGCTGTTTGGACCTGTCTTTACTTTCTCTCAATAAGCAAGGTAAACCCAGTCTTACTGAGGCTTATTGGCTAATCTGTAGTGATCAAGATCATCTCTCTTTTTTTTCCCTCCACATCAAAGATTCTGCTTCTTAGGTGTAGCTGGCATCTGCCTCTCACACCAGTTTACAAACCAAAGTCTCTTTTCCTTCTAACAAACTCTGACTGGGCTGGAGTGCACTTGATCTTAGCCAAAAGGCCGAGAAGCATCCGATGGGGCTGGAGTACACAATAAGCACGAGCTTATTTCTGTTTACTTTCTCTTCTGCGGCTTGGTGCGGATGACTCCTGATAGAAGAGCAGAGTCTCTGAGGGTTCAGAACTCCTGGTAATCTTCAGGGTGGCTGGTGACCCGGCGAACAGCCAACCCCTCATTGTCACGAGGAGTCTGCGCGATGGAGGCAGAAGAGAGAAGCCGGCTTCTAGACTCCGCAGCTGCCACTTCGCAAGCACTCGCTGTGTTACGGAGGGGAATCGGCTTCATCATCTGTTCAAAGCGCCATCATCAGTTTTAAAAAGACTTCCTGGGTGATGTGAATGGATGGGAAGGATATGAAGTCACGTACATGGCCGTGAGCTCAGTACATCCGCAAAGAGCAGAGACAGGGATATCACAGCTGGCAACACCCTTTGATGGCATGCGTGCCCTGCCTTTTAATGCCGAGGAAATAGAGGTCCATTTACCCAAGAGAATGGTAAAGATGAATTAGGAAGCTGTGTGCAAAAGCTAATGTGTACCTTTCCAGGCAGATTTGTGCCTGGCTGCTTGTTTAGCTATATGCAAATGAGAGGGAGCACTATGTGTGCGCTACAGCTGCAGGAGGAATCGGGGGCACAGCTGGAATTGCCAACTTGTTTGGAACTGGTTTTATTGCCATGATTCAGACTTTCTGGCTGTCGCTAATAATTCGCCTTCCTCCAAAAGAATTGTCCGGTTGAACAATAATGAACAATAGGCTGATGATTCACGCTAGTTCAGTGCACACATTCTAAGCATGTGTGCCACAGAAATGATTTCTAATTTGAATATTTAAAAATATGCTCTTATGGCCCCAAAACCTTGAAACGGGAAGCAGATTCCTTGACCGTTTGTTTCAAGTCCCTGGCAATCATTTTCACTGTTCCTTCACTTTGGCATAGACCGGGAACAGCCTTCCCTTGACTCCCTGTCAACCTGGGATGAGGTTGGAAGTGCTTCAGAGAGAGAGAGACGTAGCTCAACTCTTTCGTTTTACCGTGGGGGACACGGAGGCCCACCGAGGTGACGTGACTTGACGTAGGTGCCATGTTTTGTCAATGGCAGAGCCAGGAGTAGGAGGCGGGTTTTAGGATTTGCCGGGATGTCCATGGGGGAGGCTCTTGGCACGCCCCCTAGCAAAGATCGGAGCCTGGAACCCCCTCTTTGGTTTTGTAGTCCATACCTTTCTCCCCAGGATAGTCAAACTTTTTCCTCCTCACATGAGTTGTCACAATGAGGCAGCAGAGCGTTCTAGGTGGTTTTCACCTTTGGTCTGCGTATCCTGGGCTCTTCATCATCCAGGGAGCAGAAACTTAGCATTCGATCTGTGCTTGGCCTCGTGTCGTCTTTAGCAGTCTTCTACCTGCTAACTTATTGAAATAAAACTATAATGTATGGTTTAGTTCTCTCCTACTGAAGATAAAGAAAACTGAAGTGAGACACATAAAGTCATGTGAAGTTTAGGAGGATTTGGGGCTGGGATTCGGGCTCAGACAGGGTCTCTCCACCAGGAGAAAGAAGGTCATATGGCCTTTCCTTAATTGCATCAGATCAGACTACTACCTGCTGCAAATCTAGAAGCATCTCAGTCAGTCGTTCCTAGAGTGCATTGACTGGGCACAGACAGTCAAGGGGATAAGAGATGTTATTACATGTACTGGGAGAAAGTGAATAAGTTTGGGAGCAGTGATTAATGAAGTCAATCAAGCCAATCAAGTCTCTTAACTACCCACGTCTTTTCAGTCTGAAACCAAATGAAGAGGCTCACAAAGAGAAATTAAATATTGCAGTGGCCCTGATTTATTGACAATGAAGCATTTTATGATTGGGCCTGATAAATAAATATTTTATGGATCTGTACCCTGAGAAATGTGGATTCAGACACTAGGAAATAGCTACAAGAGATCCAAAGAGACATGACTGGGTGTAGATTGAAGCACAGAAGCCCTTATCGTCCTGAAGGGGCTGCAAGGAATAATCTAAACCTATTTCCACCTGCTTCCATCAAATCCACTCAAATAGTGGTGACACCAAGGGTTTATGTGTAGAATTATGGTCCACAAGGTTTCCCCTGGCGGAGCTTTGGGAAGTGGACTGCCAGGCCTTTCTTCCAATGAGTCCTTGGGTAGATTTAGTCCTACAACCTCTTGATTAGAAGTCATGTACCATAACCACTTGCTCCAACCAGGGGACTCTAAGTGATGATCCAGTACCTGGAAAGACAGAGCATCAATGAGGGATCCTCAAAGAAGGGGTGTGTCCAAGCTGCCTGCAAACTTGGGTAGGCTGGTGATGAGGTTGACTCTAGGGCAAACACATCACTGAATCCACCAGCAATGCTGTCTCCAATCGCTCTGTATATGGAACTGAATGGCTTGATGTCTCCATTAAGATAGGCTTCTTCCTACCTGTTTGAGCCTGCCTACCTTTTTAGAAGTCAAAGATTCAATTGACCTAATTAAGTAATTGACCTAATAATTAACCCAATAAATAAAACCACCATCTCTCAGCTTCTTGCATGGTGGTAACTTAGCTGTTGCTGTGATGTTGGAGGCTATGCCACCAGTACTTCAAATCCCAGTAGAATCACCAGGGTGGACAGGTTTCAACAAAGCTTCCAGACTAAGACAGACAAGCAGAATGAATGCATTTGAATGATGGCGTTGGCAAAGAATATTGGAATTGCCATGAACTGCCAGAGAAAAACTATAAACAATGTTTCTTAGAAGCCAGGACGTGTCATGAGTTTGTCTCACATACTTTGGATCTATTGTCAAGGGAGACTAGTCATTGGAGAAGCACATCAAGCTTGATAAAGAAGAAGGGCAGAGACATAGAAGACCCTTGACAAGATGGATTGAGAACAGGGGCTGCCACAATGGGCTCAAACGTAACAATTGTGAGGATGCGCAGGGCTGGGTCATTGTTCTGTTTTAGATGATGTCAGTATGAGTCAGAACTGCCTTGATGGCACCAACCACCACCATGACAAGAAATTGAGAAATAAGAGCACCAAAGGCATAAATTCCCCAAGTGCGTTCTACAGAATCAATACTCCAGGGGGGGATTAAGAAAAGACAAGCAGCATCACATAGTGTCAGGTTCTTTTCTCACTGGTGAAGACAGAAGGAGAAGGGTTTCTGAAGTTTATCCGAGCACACAGAAATCCTTTCTTTCAGGTCAACTGCTCCCCAGAACACGAGTTTAGAAAACATGGGTCTAAGGTGCAACCTTACAGTTTATAAGGCCTTTTTCTTTTGCTCTTTCCTTTTTCTTTGTTTTAAAGCAGGGAGGCCAGAGCCACCACATACAAATGAGAATGGGCTTCTAGGGCAACTGGATGCTCTTGCCAGCGATGCTGCGGCTCTTTCAAAGTGTTTTTGGAACTCCTTCTCAGTAATTGTCTCCAGGAATCAGGACACATTCTCCTAAATATCCTCATGAATGGTAAATGTTGACCCTTTGACGGGGATATTTTATTTAGGGAACAAAACTGTTCAAAGTCAAGCCCGTTTGTGTTCAGGAGGAAGTAAACAAAAGGGAGGACTTACTTGAGCTTAACCCCCTGCTCTGCACAAGGCACGGAGAAAACCACCTCACTCTTCTAGGACTCAAGGCCTCCAGATAATGGTACCCACCTGATGGGAATTCTGTGCTGATAGGATGAGACAGGTCAAACGCTTCTCGCCAAGACTGGGAGGCAATAAGCTGGCCAGTATCAATCCAGGCAATATAAAAAGATGAGTACTGTTCACAAACCCTCAGCTGTTTTTGTTGTTTGTTTTTTTTGGTGGCATCACTGCCCTGGTGGGAGTAGGAAGCCCAGCCTTGCTCCTGGAGAGCTGCTGCTAGATTTGAACCACCTACCCTGTGGGCTGCAGTCCCGCACACAATGACTGCGCCACCGGGGCTCAGCTTCTCAGCTGGTTTTATTGCGTGGTTTGTACACTGGCAATGAGGACAGTTCTAAAGAGGAATTCAGAAATGTTTAGGTGGGCAAAATCTACAGCCCTCCCTCAAGAATTTCCTTTGAGTCAAAAGTTATTTGTATTTATGGAATGTAGTCTGTTTATTTATTTTTTGTTTTTGTTTTGGAGGCATCACTGCCCTCTGGTGGCGGGAGTAGGAGGCCCAGCCTTGCTGCTGGATTTGAACCTCCAACCCAGTGGGCCGCAGTCCCGCGCACAACCACTATGCCACCCGGGCTCAGCCTGGTCTGTTTATTTTTGAAAGACTCTTTTCTTTCTTAAAACAAATTTAGAAAATTAAAAAAATAATAATTGACTCATTCACTGACACACTCAATTGCCATCAAGTCATTTCTGACTTACAGGAACCCTGCAGGATAGGGCACCACTGCCCCTGTGGATTTCCTAGACTGTAACTCTTTATAGGAATAGAGAAACCCTTCTTATATTAATCATTAGATACCATTTATTGTGTAGTGATTACCTACCAGAGATGGGGCTTTATTTACATTTTTCTAAAGACTCCTCAGGAAGCATAAACCTTTTCATAAGTTACCACCACTTAAAAAAAAAAAAGGTTCTTTGTGTTTTGTTTTGTTTTTTTTGGGGGGGGTGCATCACTGCCCTCAGGTGGTGGGAGTAGGAGGCTGAGCTTTGCTCCGTGGAGCTGGAATCGAACCTCCATCCCAGTGGGCCGCAGTCCCGCTCTGCTCTTTGTGTTTTAAGCACACTTTACATGGAAGATACCTGATAGTTTATTAAGCAAATGAGCACATTCCTTTACCATCATTTATCACAGGGAGGACCCAGTAATGTCCTTTAGATCTGCTGGTTGTGAACTACATTAGTATTTTAATAATAACATGGTAACAATGAATTTACTATAAAGCTCTTTCAATTAAGAACCTAATTGAAACATGATTTCTGGTATGTTATTGTCAATTAAAATGTTTAGCTCATTTTTTGGTGTGTGGCATCACTGCTCTTTGGTGGTGGGAGTAGGAGGCCCAGACTTGCTGCTGGATTTGAACCTCCAACCCAGTGGGCCGCAGTCCTGCGCACCGGAGGACCACTACGCCACCGGAGCTCAGCCTGTTTAGCTCATTTTTAATAGGACATTTTTTCTATACCATATTAGTTTAAAGTAATCATGTTTGTAAATAGAATAGACTTTGTAAGCTAGGAAGACTTTTGATGCAATTAACTGTAAAGATTTTAAAATACCAGCCCACATTTTGTTTGGCTTATTTATTCAATTTCAGGGATCCATATTTCTGCCTTCCCCAGAAAATTAGTCAATACTGCCCATGTCCATGTAGCCCATTCTCACCAGCCAGGAACATGTGGAGGTAGTCACCATTCTTCCCGATTGCCTTATATCCAACCACCTCTATAAGGTACCTTATCTCTCCCACTTCTATTGACCTTTGAGTTTGGAAACCATTACTTTATCGATCTCTGGTATTTTATGGACATAAAAGTTGAGGTGTAGGGGCATTTTGTGATCTGCCCAGAGTCACACAATCCATTAGTGGTAGAACCGTATCTCAAATCCATGTCTTCTGGCCTTTTCCCATCTATCATAGAAACACTAATCTGAAAACACTAATCTTAATCAAGGTTAATGACTTAAAGTAAACTCTGACATGTTTCACAAAATGTGGTGCCAGTTACTATTTTTTTATAAGGAGGAAGTGAAGAGACTATGTATGTGGGTGTGTGTGTTTAATTTTACAAGGGCAAATAATTGATGTTTCCTATGAGAAATATTTGAAGGAAAGCTTTGTTTAGTCAGTGTTGATGGAGAACTATGTGCAGAACCACAATATTCTGAAGTTTGGGATTGTAGGTAAACACAACCTATGAGGGGATAAGCTTCCTGCCTACCCTTCCCTCTTCTAAATGGTAAAGAATCTCTGCTGGGCAGAGGTTTCATAGTATGTATTTTCCCCCACTAGGTGAGCATCATGCAACTCACTCTGAGTTAGTGCACCCAGTGGCATCCTCTGGGAAGGTTCTCTCTGGTCACAGTGAATTTTTTTTTAAATAAAAGCAGTTTGACTTGAATGTTGTTTTTTGATGGCGCCAATTTAAAAGAGCAGCATGAGGCTGTGAAATTTTGCTACCTGCTTGCAGAAACTGATGTGATGTTGAACACAGTTTACAAGGACAGCACTATGGGGGGAAACTCAAGTGTATGAGTGGTTTTCTTGTTTCAAAAAAGGTGAAATGTCAACTGATGACAAACTTCATTCCAGATGTTTGTTAATTTCCCAAACGGATGAAAATGTCCATTCGTTGTGCATTTGGAGTTTGTTCTACTAGGTCAGACTGTTAATCAAGCTTTCTATTCTAAGGTTCTGAAAAGATAGCGTAACACTGTGCACCAAATCAAGCCTGATTTGTGGCAGTCAGGGATTGGTTTTGTCACCACAACAATGCACCTGCTCATGCAGCCATCACATTGAGCCAGTTTTGGGCAAAAAAACCCTCAAACAAACCAAAATGATGCTCTTGTCCCATGCACCTTCCTCATCTAACCTTGACCTGTGCTACTTCTTTTCATTTCTGGGAATGAGAGGGACGTGAAAAGACAGAGATTTGATGACATAGAAGAGGTGAAGAAAAAAATGAGGGAGGTGCTGTCAGTCATCCAGAAATGAGTCTGAAAACTGTTTCCAAGAAAGGAATCTCAGATTTGACAAATGTGTTAAGTGTAACGGGAGTACTTTGAAGGTGATAAGGTTGTTTTGTAAAAAAAATTTAAATACCTGACTTTTGAAAAAATCCATTTTTGGGAGGGGGGGGTTTACCCCTGGTATACACCCACCTATGCTAATCTGTTGTTACAGTGTTTCACAGTAAAGTGCTTTTTGGGTACTGTGGTAAAAGCTAACACACTGAATCACATCAACTAGATCAAATGCTTTATATACTTTGTTTCATTTAATCCTCTTGATAATTCTGGCAGTAGATACTATGGTTGTTCATTTTGTAGATAAAAAAAAATGACTTTACTAAACTTGCCCTAAATCTCACTCCTGGCAAGTCACAGAGGGGGGTTTGGAAGTCAAGAGCATCTGACCCAAAAGCTCATTGCCACCGGATGTTCCCTTCTGATGTAACGGCTGTCATTGGACAGCCCCTACCATCATTTTGTAATGCATAATTAATTGCCACAGAATCAACAACCATTGACAAGTAGCATCATCATTATTAATCAATGGAACATTATATTGAAGACAGTGAAAATGCTTATCAAGACCACCTTACAATACATGCAAGTCCAGCTAAAATAGAATTCACTTTTGGGACAATCACCAGCAACTTTTGAACTACCAAAATCCTTTAGGGCAGTGGTTCTCAACCTTCCTCACTCTGTGACCCTTTAATAAAATTCCTCATGCTGTGGTGACCCCCTCCAACCATAACATTATTTTCGTTTCCACTTCATAACTGTAATTTCACTACTGTTATAAATCGGGCGGCCCTGTGAAAGGGTCGTTTGACCTCTCAAGAGGTTGTGACCTACTGGTTGAGAGGTGCTAGGGTAGGGAGGGACAGTTATCTCCTTTGCCTCTGTGTCCCTCATAGTGCTTAACACTTGCCCTGCTGCAGAGCAGAACCGCCAAAGATTTGACTCAAAGGGGAGATTTTAGCTTCCTTTTTGTTACAGCTTGACAATGGGCAATAAATAAGCACTTTTTTTTTTTTTAGCTAAGCAGATCTAAGTAATTCACAAAATAAATTATTATCCTTGTTGTAATGAATTTTTTCTTAAGAATGCTTAACTAACATTACCCGTCAGAAGTTCTGTCAGACTGGGTAAAGGAAGATTTAGCAAGTGAGATTCGACAGTTTCCACAGGCAAACCCTAAGTGGGATTGTTACCTAGCCAAGAACGGCATCAAGTCCAGTGAGAGGAGGATGAGAGACTTTAAAAGGGTGTCTAAGAAAAGACCTTGACTGTGTGCTCTTTGAGTTCTTGACACTGAAAATCCCTATTGAAGCAAGTTTAAAGTCAATCATCTCTTCATATATTTGGGTTCTTGAAATTCTGGTGGAAGGGAATTTGAAGCAAATTTCCTTTCACCTGTTTTAACCGAGCTTGCTTTCGGGCAGGCACCTCCCGAATCCAAGTGAAGTTGGGT
>PVJH01046251.1:0-11940 GCA_004026705.1 Nesogale talazaci | reverse complement strand
CCCCTGAGTAATATGGACCCCCAGATATGTAACCTGCAGTGAGGTACTCTGGGCTTCCTTCGGGGAAACCTGTGATCTTGCTCATCTCTAGGACCTCAGGAAGGATAACAGAGTGTCTTAGGAATATTGGATGGCACTTGCTAACAAGAGATCACCTCCATATGAAAGTAAAATGCTTCCTTCCAGAATGAGCTCCCATACTCTTTCCCAAGACATTCCAGAATAAAGAGAGGCACTTTCTGAATTTGTCTGAGAGTCAATTTCAACAGTTGGGTATTATCCTCAGTCTGTGGGTTCCTCTATGTGAGCTCAAAAAAAAATAGATACTGAGAGTCAACATACAAGGGAGTAGAGAAAAATGCATCTTTCAAATATTACAACGTGCAAAACTCTGAAGTCCCAAGGATCTGGGATACAAGGGTGTAAGGATTTTGTACTACAGGATGGTTTGGAACAAGTGCCTCATTAACTGCGCCCACAAGTCTTGAAGGAATCGGTAACTGCTCTCAGGTTTCTCGAGTGTTGCACGGGGAATGGCAAGATTGTAGGAGCTCATGAGTTTTATAGCGTTCTATTAGAGGTTTTATTCCCTCCATGGTTCCTGGTTTTAATTGGATATCCACCAGAGGAACATTAGTAGCCAGTCCTGGGTTATTGACTTCTCACACCTGAGTTCCAGCTTGTTCTGCTAATAGGAGAGCGTCTCCCCCGTTTCCTGTGTAGAAGATTCAGCTCTCATGACTAAAACTCGATCAGGGCTGGTTCCCCCAAACTACCTTAGACTGCAGTTGGTGGAGGAGGTCTGGTTCCAACAAAGGTGTTGGGCATTCAGGGATGACCGAGAAGCGGTGGGTAATGTGCCTACCTTCTCCCCTGGAAGCCGGTGGGTGGAGGGGCGTTGTTAAGTGAAGTAACTTTCCATGGACTCCACCCCTAGACTGTTCAAGGATAAGGGCCCTGATTAGAAAGAGAACATGAAAAAGGCTGTTTCTGGGTCAAGTAAAACATTCTTTTCCCTGCCTCTGACATTGCTGGACACACAAGGTTCTACTTGGGAGGGAGGTATGTCACCTGTCACAGGAGTGGGGTGGTCCTTTGGGCAACTTCTGCAGCCTTATGGCCACTTCAATGGCATCAAGGGGGACTGAGCAGGGGGACTCCATAGTTCCTTTCCTTAGGGTTGTGGGGAAACTCCCTCCTCTAATGGCCTTCCTCCTTATTGCTGCCCTGACGTGGTCCCAGGGGAGGGCAAATAGCTTTCCTCTGCTGCTCTCTGCCCTTGGGCCCTTCTCTCTCTCCACATGAAAACCGGTGTGTGATGAAGACCGCATTTTGGCTTGTTGGTCAATAAAGCATGTATGTTTCTCCATGCTCCTATCCTGATGGGACTCTTTCTTCTCTGCGATTCACCTGTGACTTAAGCCCTGCTGTTGAAGGCGTTAAGGGCCTCCTCTACTGCAGCGGTCATGAGTTTATGTTAATTTCATGATTGAGATGTAGGGGTGGAGTCTAGCCTGTTAATCTGGAAATAGCCATTGAGTAGCCAAAGAGGCCTCCGTGTGGGCATGCCTTTCTCCTGAGATTCTGGGAAATCTCACGAGATTTCCTTCATGGAGATGAGAAGCTATCTCTCCAGTTGTGGGGAGATAGTCTCAGAGAAAATGAACTACGGACTAGACAAGATGGCAGTGTCCCAGCAACTGAAGGAGCCGGAGGAGAAGCCACCTGGTCTTATCCTGATAGAACCAGACCTCTGAAGCTGGAGAAGCCACGTGGAGAGCCTTGCCAGCGCTGAGTTGCTTCTACCTCCACTGGACGCTCAGCCCTGGAAGCGAGGAGCCATGGGGAGACCCTTGCCAGCGCCGGGTCTCTGCACCCACTGGCCTGAACTTTGTGAGTCAGGAGGAGACTTTATAGACTGATAAGGGGCATATGGGCTAATATCGGACTTATAACTTTGAACTGGACTGGGCTGTGATGCTTTCTCAATGTCACATTCCTCTTGTATATAAACCTTTCCCTTAAATCCATATGCATGTCTATGAATTTGTTCCTCTAGTCTACCCGAACCAACACATCTACCCAGACTGGTACATATATACCCCAGAGACTGGGGTATAAGGCTCTGCCTTCAGCATCTGTAGCTTCTTCTAACACCGGGAACTGGTTGGGTGCTGGAGATGTTATACATGTCTCACGGACTGGTGAGAGCTGGCAGTCTCCTTGAGGTCGTTTGTGAAGTGGCTATGCCTGAAAAACAACTTAAGATTTCATTAGGAGGACAGGCACCGCAGTGGGCATCTCAGGAATTTCCTCTGGGTGTCTGGTCTTCCGTACTAGTCAGGGGTGAACACGTACAGGAATTCCTTTCACCCCATTTCTGGTCATGTAGATTTACTGCATATACATCGATCCCTGTCTCAAATTCACACTCTTAACTCTGAGGTGAGAGGCGTTTCCTCTCGGGGGGAAATGCCTGATGTGCAATATATAGATGGGTGCTTTGCCAAGGCTCTCTTTCTCATGGGACCCTGTATCTGGATCCATCCTCATCGGGCCTCTAGTTTCAGCAACAGTCTGTTGCCTGATCTGCCCACCAGGGGGTTTGTCAGCCCTCAAAACCACATGAGTCCGCCTGACATCTCAGCCCTGGCTCTGTCAGCCTCCACCTTTGTCAGCCAGTTCCTGGAGATGGATCTGTCTGGATGCACTTGCTTCACTGGTTTTGCTTCCCTGGAGAACTTAATCTAAGACAGATGTGTAGCGTGTTAGATAGTGTCACCTTAGAATCCTGCCTGTGAAGGACTCCGAGCTTGAGCAAGAATGATTGGCGGGCAGTGGCCATCCATCAGTTGTTAGCTAGGAACAATGATCAGACTCCCCGCTACCATTCCTTTTTTTCCCTTCCAGTTCCGAGAACTACTGACGAATGGAATTTAAGTGCAAATATAGCCATTCATTAGAAAAATAAACTACACACACACACACACACACACCCGGCTCAGATTTTCAGACATCCTCCTCCCTCTGCATGTTCGGATGTCACATCTCTTTCTGGATTTGTAATCCACCCCTCTGAGTGGATAAATATTAGAACAAAGTCCCTGGTTCATGCCAATCTCCAGCCTAGAGATCGATTAACCATGTGAGGACTGCTCACCCTGCCTTGGAGCCTCCAGAGGACACCCCTTTGATAGCGACTTAGAAAAATTTGTCCTGAGCACCCCATTATCTTTGAGGACCTCTGGAGTCCTTTTCCTCTGTAGGCCAGGAATTATGGTGGCAAAGGCTACCCTTAAAATAGATCCCCCCCGACAGTGGTGACGATGGGGATGGAGATGACACTCTATCAATAAAGACCAAGTGGGCGTGTGTGCACAATCGTGTAAGCTAATGCCCTGCAATATGTCTCCATTTATGGGTAATCATGAGATTTTTTATGTCAACTTGATGGTACCTCTGCAAAGTGTAGGGGTGGCGCTGAATGTATCAGTCAGGTCTCAGCCTGGTGATGTCTCCTTGAGGGAGTGGCCTTTTATAAGACAGACACTGAGAACTTCTCTCTCTCCCTCTCCTTCCTGATTCATGAAGAGAGGTGGTCTGTGATGGTTAGGTTTTATGTCAACTTGATGCTACCTTGGTAGAGGTAGGGTTGGAGTCCAGTCTATCTGTGTACTCTTAGTCTGGTGATATTTCTGTGGGAGTGAGGCTTTTTTTTTTTTTAATCACTTCACTGGGCACTCGTACAACTCTAATCACAACCCATCCATCCATCTATTGTGACAAACATATTTGTTGCGCCCATCTGTCTCAAAATATCTGCTTTCTACTTGAGCCCTAGGTATCAGCTCTGAGCACTTTTCTTTCTCTTGCTGTTTGGCTCTGGGGTTAAAAGCCCATGTCACTTGCTGTCCTTGGAAGCTGTCAGCACCCTGTTGTGTTTCTGCCTACCTTGGATATGTGCAAATCTGTACCCACTGGTCTGTGATCTCCCAACTTCCAATTGTGCCTTCCTGCTACCTTGGCCTGCAGCTGTGTGAGTCTGGAGAGGGTTCCAGCCAACACAGGACCCATTGACTTGAGTTGGGGTGGATTGCTTTCTTGAAAAAAACTCTTTCTTGATATAAAGTTCTCTCTTATACACAGGACCCATTGACTTGAGTTGGGGTGGATTGCTTTCTTGACAAAAACTCTTTCTTGATATAAAGTTCTCTCTTATACCTATGGGTGTCACTGGTTTTGTTTCTCTAGAAAACTCAGCTTCAGGAAGCCCTGTTGGCATAGTGATTACGCATTGGGCTGCAATTCCCAAACTCAGCGTAACACAATATATCTCTCTTACCAGTTCTGCTTCTCTGGTTGAACCCGGGCTGATTTGCAATTATATGATGAGATTTTGTCAGAGTATGGCAGGCTTCTGCCTATTTTCCAACAACAACCATGGTCTCTGATTTCCAACCTGGATTTACTTTAAGTTCTCCTTCCTCTGGTATACGCTCTATTCACTATACCATATCTGCCACCCTTCATCCCCACCTTGAAAATTCCCTCCAAATGTCCTGCCATCTTTGGCATTATTATTTATGGTTCAATTCTGCCCTTAAGTGATTTTCAAGGTTCCAAAGCCCCCATATGCAAGGCGTCCTTCATATGTTGAGCACCACTAAGCTCCTCAAAGAATTTGTGGGTGATCGAAGGGGGCTATAAAATGCCTTATTAACTATGTCCTCAAAAATATCAATTTTGGGCTGAGCCCCAGTGGCGTAGTGGTTGAGTGCGGAACTGCGGCCCACTGGCTTGGCGGTTCAAATCCAGCAGCAGCTCTCCAGAAACAAGGCTGGGCCTTCTACTCCCACCAGAGGGCAGTGATTGCCCCCCACCCCATATTAATGTTCAGGATAGATGATTCTTTCAGGACCAGTGAAGAGAGTGGTGATATCCGGAAGGTGGAGGGAAGATGGGATTGAAAGGGAGAACCAATGATAAGGATCTACATAGAACTTCTTTCCTGAGGTACAGACAATGGAGAAGTGGGTGAAAAAGACATCGGACAGTGTAAGATATGACAAGATAATAATAATTTATAAATTATTAAGGGTTCAGGAGGGAGGAGGGGAAACATGAGGAGCAGATGCCTAGGGCTTAAATCAAAAGCAAATGTTTTGAGAATGATGAGGGCAATGGATGTACAGATGTGCTTGACACATGATAGACATATGTGTGGATTGTGATAAGAGTTGTATGATCCCCCAATAAAATAATTTAAAAAATATCAATGTCATACTAGGTGAAGGAATACTAGAGACATAGTTCCAAATGCAAGGGGACCAATCAAACATGATAACAGAGGCCCAGAACACATTTGATTCTGGAGGGAAAGGAATGCTGTAAAGGAGAGTATAGTCCAAATAGACAACCTTAAAGCACGTTAAACCTCATAGCCTTCAGATCTGTGCTGCTTCAACTTCAAAACCGTTTCATCAGCTTCTGTCAAATAGTGAGAGTATTGAGTATTACTCAGAGAGATCGGGCAAGCATCGTGCCAGTGTTTGGCTTACCCAGACTGTAGGTGGGTGCGTGTGTTCCGATGGGGCTATGAGTGAAGTGAAGTGGTCAGTGATTGAGCTCACGGTGGACATTTGAACCCACCTGCCTCACTCTGGCTGGAAGATGGGTCGGGTTGCTTCTAGAAAGGTATGTAGCTTGGAAGCCCTGACGGGAAGTTCTACTTTGTCTGTCGGGTTGCTGTGAATGAGACTTGACCAGAGAGCAGTGGGTTTGGTTGGTTTGGGGTGGGTGTAAAACGGAATATTGCTGTTCTTAGGAAACTCTGACATATTTAAAGGTAAAGAGTAGTGATATATGCACTTTAATCTCAAATGCTTAAGCCAGAGTGAAATATGTATATAAAGAAGGCAAAAGGGACAGCATCTGAACATGTAACTCTGGGTGGAGGGATGTGTTAGACAGGTTTCTCTAGAGAAACAAAACCAGGACACTAGTAATTCTCTTTATATATTTATTAGATAGAAGGGTATATAAGATAAGAAAGAAACAGTTAACTAATCTATAAAGCAGTACAAATGACTCGGTGCAACTCACTTGTGTGAGACAACTAGAAGACTGGCAGTCCTCGGAGTCTTGAGCAGTCCTCTGTAGAGCAATTCAGGCTATCCAACCACACGCAGCAAACAGCAGAGCAGGTCACCAACAGTCAGCCAGATGACAGAGTCCAACAGTCCCCAGCTCAAGAGATGTATATTCTAGGAGCGGAGAAGCAGGGCTTGAAGGAACCGCAACTCACAGCTACACAGTCCATGATTAGGTGTCCCATGGATAGTGTTGCTTGGAGGTTGAGGCACAGGATGAATAAGGCAGCCGGCTGGTCGGCTGAGCTTGCCAAGCCATTTCTATCTCTGCCCTTCAATTGAGCTCGTGTGTTCTTTGGCCATGTGGTCACAACAGACCTACCTATCACAGGGGAATAACAAAGTTCTTGAGGCTTTTTGAAAATTTGAATCCCCCCCACAGCCCCCCCTCCCAAAACCTTATCTCCATTCCTCTGAGTTTTATCACGCTTTAGAGATTCCCTGACTTCAGGGTTTTTTGATTCCCTGACTTCAGAGGTGTTTTTTTTCTTTTTTTGATAAATCATTTTATTGGGGGCTCATAGAACTCCTATCCCAATCCATACATACATCAATTGTATGCAGACCACATTTGCACACTTGTTACCATCATCACTAGCAAAGCATCTTCCCTCCATTTAGGCCCCCAGTACCAGCTCCCCATGTTTCCCCTCCCTCCCCACTCCTCTCCGATGAAACCTTAATAATTTACAGATTGTTACGATTTGTTCATATCTTACACTGTCCGATGTGTCCCTTCACTCACTTCCCTGTTGTCTGTACCCCAGAGAGGAGGTTATATGTAGATCCCTGAAATTGGTTCCCCCTTTCTATTCCATGATTCCTCCACCCTCCCAGTATCACTACTCCCACCACTAGTCCTGAGGGATCATCTATTCTACATTCCCCATGTTTCCGACTCCAGTGTACATCCTCTGGTCTAGCTGGATTTGTCAGGTAGAATTGGGATCATGATAGTGGGTGGGAGGAAGCATTTGAGAACCAGAGGAAAGTTTCACATTTCATTGTTACTACACTGCACTTTGACTGGCTCGTCTTCTCCCTGCAACCCCTCTGTAAAGGGATATTGCTTCACCTATTGATGAGCTTTGGGTCCCCAATCTGTACTCTCCCCCCATTTATAATGATACAATTTTTTATTCTTTGAAGCTTGATACCACATACCAGTTTTAACATTGGCCATCTCCACTCTCCACTCAGGAGCCCAGGGGGTTATGTTTTGAGCTGCTAACTGCAACATCAGCCGATTGAACCCACCAGGTGCTCTGAGGGAGAAAGATGACGCTTTCTCATTTAGTAAAGAGTTACAGTTTTGGAGACTCACAGGGTAGTTCTATTCTGTCCTGTAGAGTCATCTTGATGTCCATGAGTTTTCAACCTTCCCTCATAACCTCCAGACCTGTGTTATTTCAACTTCAAAAGTTTTTTCAGCTTCTGTCAAATAGTAAGACATAATTACTACAGTTGTGACTCTACAAGTGTTCTATATTGACACCAAACCAAGCTCACTGTCATCCAGTCTTTTATTGACGATGGGGAAAGAACAAACACAAAAAGAAGTTAAAATATGCATAACATATAAATTGCCAAAGAATTACGCATGTATAGCATGGAGGTTTCGGATGTGAAGAATGTGCCCGTTCTTAAAGGCTTGTATTCAAACAAGCTGGTATCCAAGTGAGACGTCAACTAAGTCCACAGAGAAGAAGCCCACCAGCCTGTGTGATCCCAAGACCTCTTTAGAGTATTGAACAGCGAAGATGTTACTTGGAGGAGTAAAGTGTGCCTGACCCCAAGCCCTGGGCTTTCCAGTGACCTCATATACATGTGAAAAGTGGATAAAGAAGACAGAAGAAGCTTGCATGTTTGAAGTGTGGTTTTGGAGAAGAATACTGAAAGTGCCACGGGCTGTTAAAAGGACAAGCCCATCTGTCTTGGGAGGGTGAGACTTGGTGCCGCAGACTTTGGACATTTTGTCAGGAAAGACCAGTCCCTGGAGAAGGGCGTCAGGCTTGGTTGGGTAACCTTCAAGGAGGTAGATTGTCACAGTGGGTGCCACACCCATAGGAACGGTCGTGAGGAAGGCAGCGGAATGGGCAGTGCTTGTCTTTGGAGTACATAAGGTCGTTATGGCTCAGAGCCAACACCATGGCACCAAACAAGAGAGGCAACAACAACAACACCCAGCTAAAGTGCACACGTGTGCAACGCTGTTGCCATCGGGATGGTGTGGGGCCCTGGTGATGCTGTGAGATGGCATAGATAGGTTGATGGGTTAAGCCAACCAGCTGCTCTGAGTTGCTGTGAAAGGCCTGCAAAGTCACCAGTTTTTTAGTGAGCAAAAGATGAGACTCTCTGCCCCTGTAAATATTTAGTCTTGGCATCCTGATATGAATCAGGATGGAGTCAACGATAGGAAGTTTGACTTTTGAAATGCCTAGCAATGGAGGTCAGCTGAGTACATAATCATACATTCAGCCAGTAAAAAGAATGAGGCCAAACTGCACAAATGGATAAAGAAGATTTCCAGTAATGTTAATTGAAGAAAAGAACAATCATAAACTACCTCTTGATATGGCTGAACATTGATGAGTTCTTTTTTGGTATAGTGACTCTGGGTCTTCTTTCCATATTCTTTTGATGCTTCCTGCATTGTTTGGCATTTTGCCCCTAGAATACCCCGATATTGTAATTTGAGCTTTCCCTTCAGTTCTTTTAGCTTGAGCTATGCTAAGAGTCTTTCCCCCCTTTGGCTTTCCAACCACAGGTCTTTGCACATTTCATTATAATAATACACCTTGTCTTCTCAAGCTGCCCCCATCTGAATTTTCTGTTTCGGTCAGGTCTTCTACTTCATCATTTCTTTCATCTATCTTAGCTACTCTCTATTTAAGACCAAGTTTCAGAGTCTATGTTAGACTGGGTTGACTACAAAACCAATCCAGAAACACTTATATATGTGGTGTAAGAAAGAGCTTTATATCAAGGAGTAATTGGATATCAGGAAAACACCTCACCCTGGCCAAGTCAAGTCCAAGTCTGATACTACTCCATAAGTCGCTCTTCAGACTCACGGGCTACATGCAATGATGGAGCATGCAGGACGATGAGATGTGGAGGTGTACCTGAGGCCCGCAGTGCAGCAGCGTGGCAAAGCAGGTGGTGATGGCGCCTCACGGTGTAGCACAGCACAGTGATAGATAAACCATGATCCAGGAGTGGCTCAGCCCACAGGTAGTGCAGCGCGCAAATAATGCAGAGCAACTAACTCTGGCAGCAGCACTGCTGGTCTGAGTGCCAGGGAGAAAAAGAGAGGAAGGCTGGCTTTGGAAAGCCACTTATGTCACTCTCCAATCAAGCTGCGACCTGATCGACAGTTCCTACGGGAACCACGTTGGCACAGAAAACCTAAGTACCACAGAGTCTCTTCTGAAAACCACTCGGTTCTTTCTTGTCATTCTAATGCCACTTTGTTTTCGTATGTGTGATGCTCTTGATGGCATTTCATACCTTGTCAGGTCTCTGTCATTCCTGCTTAATGTGTCAAGTCTATTCTTCAATGATCTTTAAATTCAGGTGGGAGATACACACACCATTGTGCCGTGGCTCTTTTGGGCTTGTTTTAATTCTGTGAACTTGTATATGATAATCTGTTCCATAGTCAGCCCCTAGCCTTGTTTTTGGCATCATTAGGTTGAGCGTCCACATCATCTCTTTCACAGATGGAGTCAGTTTGGTCCTGTGCATTCCATCTGGTGAAGCCTATAGTGTCGTCACTGCTCATGGTTTTGAAAAAGGGGATTTGTAATGATGGAGTTATTGATTTTATAAAATCCTATCAGGAAATTGCCAGTTTTGTTTCTATATCCAAGTTATATTTTCCAACTACTGTTCCTTCTTGTTTTAAATTTTCGCATTCCAATTGTCAGTAATTATCAATACCTCTTGATGGCATAATTGATCAATTTCAGAGGGAAGTTGATAACATGCCTGTTTCTTCAGCACGAGTTTTAGTGATTGGTGCATGAATAATAATTATATCAACTGGATTTTCTTGTAGATATATAGATATTATTCTATAACAGATTGCATTGTACTTCTAGATCTTAAAATGTTTTTCTTTTTTCCCCAATGATTTTATTGGGGGTCCTTACAGCTCTTATAACATTCAATACATCATTTGTATCAAGCATATTTGTACACATGTTGCCATCTTCATTTCCAAATATTTTCTACTTGAGCCCTTGGTATAAGCTCCTCTTTCCCCCTCCTCTTTTTTTTAAATAATTTTTTAGGGGGCTCATACAACTCCCATCACGATCAGTATATACATTCATTGTACGCAGACCACATTTACACACTTGTCATCATCACTCTCAAAATGTCCTCCCTCCACTTAGGCCCCCCAATACCAGTTCTCCATATTTCCCTTCCCTCCCTACTCCCACTCTCCTATTAACCCTTAATAATTTACAAATTGCTATTACTTTTTCATATTGTACACTGTCCAGTGTGTCCTTTTACTCACTTCCCTGTTGTCTGTACCTCAGAGAGGAGGTTATATGTAGAGCCCTGATATTGGTTCCCCCTTTCTATTCCACCATCCCTCCATCCTCCTGGTATCACCACTAGTCCTGAAGGGATCATCTATCCTAAATTCCCCATGTTTCCAACCCCAGTGTATATCCCCTAGTCTAGGTGGATTTGCCAGGTCGAATTGGGATCATGATAGTGGGTGGGAAGAAGCATTTGAGAACTAGAGGAAAGTTCCATATTTGTTACTGCACTATACCTTGACTGGCTTGTCTCCTCCCTGCAACCCCTCTATAAGGGGATGTCACTTCATCTACTGATGGGGTTTGGGTCCCCAATCTGCACTCCCCCTCATTTATAATGCTGTAATTTTTAGTTCTTTGATGCCTGATACTGGATCCCTTGGACACCTTGTGATCACACAGGCTGGTGTGCTTCTTCCACGTGGACTTTGTTGCTTCTGAGCTGGATGGCTGCTTGCTTACTTATGCCTTTAAGACCCCAGAAGCTACATTTCTGATAGCCGGGCACCATCATCTTTCTTCACCACATTTCCTTATGTACACATTTGTCGCCAGCGATCATATCAGGAAAGTGAGCACACAATGTTGTGCTTTTTAGTTCTTGAAGCCTGATAACTGATCTCTTTGACACCTTGTGGTCCCACAAGCTGGTGTGCTTCTTCCATGTGGGCTTTGTTGCTTCTGAGCTAGATGGATGCTTGTTTACTTTCAAGCCTTTAAAACTCCAGACGCTCCATCTTTTGACAACCGGGCACCATCAGCTTTCGTCACCACATTTGCTTATGCACTCATTTGTCTTCAGTGATCGTGTTGGGAAGGTGAGCATCATGGAATGCCAATTTAATAGAACAAGATGTTCTTGCACTGAAGAAGCACTTGAGTGGAGGTCCAATGCCCATCTGCTGTCCTAATATCAACCTTATAAGTATATGCAAGTTGATCTATTTCCCCCTTGTCATACATATGTACTTGTCTGTATTTAGTCCTCTATAAATGTCCTTTACCTCCAGTTCTTTCCTCTATTTCCTTTTGCCTCACTATTATGCTCAGCCTCCATTTGGGTTTCAGTTATTTTCTCTCTGTTGCATTACTCTTCATCAATCCCTACAGGACCTCTCACACCCACCTTGCCACTGATTTTGAATCACTTATTGTTCCCTTATCCCTGGGCCGGTCAACACTATCTCCTTCCCCCCTTCTCCCTGTCTGTCATGTCCACCTTGGAACCATCAGTC
>PVJH01046250.1:0-11939 GCA_004026705.1 Nesogale talazaci | reverse complement strand
CACTTCCACAATCCTGGGGTGGCCACTCTCTACTTCCTCTTACCAGCCAAGTACCTCAGCCCTCAGTCCAAGGTTGCAGGCGGCTTTGAGGTAGGGTTCAGTTCATTCAGCAGGGCTTCTATGTTAAGTCCTGCTGCAGCTCCTGCATCGTGCTGTGCTGCCTGCCAGGTCAGTTTCTGTGATCATTCTGGTGCTTAGTCCATGGTGTGGTTCAACAAAGGTTGGGTAGAAACGATGTCATAGTGTCCACGCAGGTACCTAAAATCCAGCCCGTTGTCCCCCTAGGTTCCTTACACTGATTGTTTAGCATCCCTTCCTGCTGTGTAGTTAGCGCTCCTCAATCACCCACCATACTCACCAACAGAACTACTAGCACCTACTCCACAGTGTAGGCGGTCCCCTCTCATGGTCTTGGCTTGTCTTTCAGGAAAACTTCATCCATTCCTGTGGGGGACACATTGATTTGTCCCAGCCTTGTATCGATGTTGTATAGCCTTGAGTAGATGGTCATCTCCCAATTCCCCTTCTTGAAGGAGTGACTCCACACAACGTGGGGCCTCCTCCCTCATGTCAGCTCCCGTGAAGTGCACAAAAGAAGAGGGATGATGTATGGCTCATGGCCTGTAGGTAGCCTTCTCTCCTTTTGCCCAGGAGTGGGTTCCTAAGATTTGTTGAATTGGTGTTTCTTCTTATAGGAGTGCACTCAAGCAATACTTGTCCCTTTGTGATTGACTTACTTCACTCAGCGTAATGGTTTCCAGGTCCTTTCATGTCATGCAGTGTTTCACCACGTTATTTAGGAATGCATAGTATTCCATTGTATATGCACCCTATTTCTTCCTCCCTTCTTCTGTTTTTGGGCATCTCGACTGCTTCCAGTTTCTGGCTATTGTGCACTGCACTGCTGTGAAGCTGGGAGAACACACCTCCACCTGTGTCGTGTCTCTAATTTCTTTAGGGTATGTGCTTAGTAGTGGTATTGCTGGATCCTGTGGGATTTCAGTTTTCAGTTGTTTTAGGTATTGCCATATCACTCTCCACAGTGGCTGAATACATTTACAAGTATCAGCAGTGTACACGAGTTCCAGTCTCTCCACATCCTCTCCAGCATTTGTTATTTTCTGCTTTTTTTAAAAAATAAATTTGGGCTAGCTCTGTAGATGTACAGTGGTATCTCTATGTGGTTTTAATTTGCATCTCCCTGATGGTTAGTGTTTGCTAACCATTTGTACTTAAATTTTGGTGAACACTCTGTTCATGTCTTTTCCCATTTCTTTCTTTCTTTTTTTTTTTTTGTGGGCATCACTGCCCCTGGTGGTCGTGAGTGCTACCCAGCCACCGCTGGATTTGAACCGCCAAGCCTGCGGGCTGCAGTTCTGCACTCAACCACTTACGCCACCGGGGCTCAGCCCCTTTTCCCATATCTTAATTGGCTTCTTATTATTTTCTTATTGAGCTGCTGTAGAATTTTTTGTGATTAGCCCATTGTCTGATGTGTCACTGGTAAAATTTTTTCCCAATGTGTGGGCTCTCTTTTCACTCTCTTGATGACATCTTTTGATGTGCATAAATGAGGTAATTTCAATATGTCCTAATCACTATCTTGTCCTTTGCTGAATATGCCTCCTCCCTTATACTTCTTAGTATACATTGTACTGTGTGTGCCCTGCAATAGGACCTTTAAATTTCCCCCAGCATTCTCATTGATGATCTTGAGGGCTTTGGGAGAGATTTGCACTTAGGTTTTTAATCCATTTTGAGTTCATTTTTGTGTATGGGAAAAGGTATGGGTCTTGTTTCATTCGTCGGCATATGGAAATTCAGTTTGTCATCCACCACTGTGCTGAAGAGGCTGTCTTTCCCCCATTGGATAGTTCTAGGTCCTTGGTCAAAGATTAGATGTCTATAGGCTGACACATGTATGTTTGGGTTTTCTGTTCTGCTCCATTGGTCCATGTATCTCTCGTACCGGCAGCAGGTTGTTTTGACTATGTCAGTTTTGCAGTAGGCTTTTAGGTCAGACATTCTGGGTCTCCTGCTTGATTCTTCTTTTTAAGAAGCTCTTTGCTTATCTTTGTTCTTTTGCCTGCTCATATGAAATTGGCAATTAGTTTTTCCATTTCTTTCAATAATTTATTTGGGATCTGAATTGGAATTCCATTGTATCTATAGTTTGTTCTAGATTGTATTTTCATCCTAACAATATGAAGTTTGCTTATCTATGAGCATGAGATCTTACATTTATATAGCATCTTTTTAGTTTTTTTTTAGGCATCACTGCCCTCTGGTGGTGGGAGTAGGAGGCCCAGCCTTTGCTCCTGTGGAGTTGGAATTGAACCTCCATCCCAGTGGGCCGCAGTCCCATGCACAACCACTAGGCCACCGGGGCTCAACCTATATAGGATCTTTTTAAATTTCTTGTAACAATGTGTAGTTTTCTCTGTATAGTTCATTGTTTCTTTAGGTAAGTTTATTCCTAAGTATGTCATCTTTTGTTTGGTTATTGTAAATGGTATTGCTCTTGGGCTGAGCCCCAGTGGCGTATTGCTTGTGTGCGGGACTGATACCCACCGGGTTGGCGATTCAAATCCAGCAATAGCTCTCCAGGAGCAAGCCTGGACTTCTGACTCCCACCAGGACAGTGATGCCCCCCCGCCCCCGGCAAAAAAAATGGTATTGCTTTCTTTATGCCTTTTTTGTTACTTTCTTTGCTGGCATATAGAAATCTGATTGATTTCTGGCTATTAGCTTTTTATTCTGCTACCCTGTGAAATTTCTTGGTCATTTCCAGCAGGCATTTTATGGAGACTTATGGATTTACTATATATGTGATCGTATAATCTGTGAGTAGGGAGAGTTTCACTTCTTTACCTATTTGTATTTCCTTGATTTCTTTTTGTTGTCTGATAGCTAAAACTTCCAGCATGATGTTGATTAAGAGTGGTGATTGGGGACATCTTTGTCTTGTTCCTGATTTCAGTGGGACTTTTTCTTGCTTCTCCCATTGGGCTTGATGTTGGCTCTTGGTTTCTCATATCTGATTTTTATTATGTTGAGGAATTTACTTTCTATTCTTATTTGCTGAGTGTTTTGAACAAAAATGGGTTCTGATTATTTTCAAATGCCTTTTCTGCACCTATTGATATGATCATATGGTTTTTGTGTGATGGGTTATATTTTTTGCCTTTCAAATATTGAACCATTCCTGCATACCTGGAATGAATCCTACTTGGTCATGGTGAAATTTTTTTTTTTTGATATGCTGCTGTATTCCACTAGCCAGAATTTTGTTGAGAATTTCAGCATCTATGTTCATGAGGCATATTGGTCTATAATTCTCAATTTTTGTGGGATCTTTGTCTGGTTTGGGGATCATATAATTTGTCTTCATATAATGAGTTTGAAATTTTGTTGTCTTTTCCTATGTTCTGGAAGAGTTTGTGTAGTATTGCTGTGAGATCATCTTTGAACACTGGGTAGAATTCCCCTGTGAAACTGTCTGGTCCTGGGCTCTTTTGGGTTGGTAGTTTCTTAATGACTGCTTTTATCTTCGCTTTTGTTAAGGATCTGTTGAGTTTTTCAATATCCATCTGCATTAATTTGAGTGGGTGATGTATTTCTAGGTATCTGTCCATTTCTTCTAAATTGCTGAATTGGCCTGAGTACATTTTTTCATAGGAGTGTGTTATTCTTTTTGTTTCACTAGACTCTGTGGTAATTTCACTTCATATTTTGTGTATTTGCATCTTTTCTTTTCTTCCTTTGTTAGGTTTGCCAGTGGTCTATTTTTTAATCTTTTCAAAGAATCATGTCTTGTCCTGTTGACTTTCCCCACTGTTTTCTTGTTTTGTTTTCCATATAGTTTATTTATGCTTTGATTCTTATGATCTCTTTCCTTACTTTATTGAAGGGATTGTGTTGTTCTTGTTCCAGTTCTTAAAGGTGTTGAATTAGTGTTTATATTTTAGTGTCTTCCTCATTTTGTATGTGTGTGCTGAAAGCTATACGTTGACCTCTGATTACTGCTTTCGCTTTGTTCCCCAAATTTTGGTATGTTGTGTTATCATTCTCATTTGTTTTAAGGATTTTAAAAATGTCCTCATTAGCTTTACTAGCTGATCATTTTTGAATGGTATGTTCAACTTCCATGTACCTGTCCATGTACTTGTCTTTGTGATTCTGCTTCTTTTATTGTCAATTTCTAATTTTATGGCTTTGTTGCCTGAGAAGACTGTAGAATCTCAATATTTTTTAATGTGTTGATGCAAGGTTTGTGACCTAGTATGTGGTTTATAGATGAGAATGTTCCAAATGTGTTGGAGAAAAACACATATTATTCTGTTGGGTGAAGCATTCTGTATGTGTCTATGAGGTAATTTTTATTGATTGTGTTATTGAAATGTATTGTGTTATTGAGCTTTTTTGTGTCTTTGTTGAGCTTTTTTCCTTGCCATTGTTTCTTTCCTTGAGAGTGGTGTATTAAAGTCTTCTGTTATTATTACCTATGTGATATATCCTTTTTCATTTATGTAAGGATTTTATTGACATAATTTGAGGGTCCCTCATTGGGTGCATATATGCTTATTATAGTTATGGGTTCCTTAGCTATTGTTTCCTTTATCATTATGTAGTGATCATTCCTATTTCTTATTGCATCGCTTTTCTTGATGTCTTTCTTCTTGGAGATTAATATTTCTACCCCCACTTTCTTTTTGTTGTTGTTGGCATGCTTTTGTCCAGCCTCTGATTTTTAATCTTTTCATGTCTTTGTTTGTGAGGTATGTTTCTTGAAGACAGCATATTGATGGCTTTATTTTCTTATCCATTTTGCTACTGTCTCTTTTCTTGTGCATTCAGTCCATTAACATTCAGTGAAATTATTGATATGTATATGCTGTTACTACCATTTTAATTTATATGTTTGGGCATTGTGTGATTGTATGTGTGCTGAATTTAGCACCTTGGGTCTTCTTGTCTTATTCTCTTGCTTTGGGTGTTGGGCCTTCTGGGTTGGTTTTTTAAAGGATTGTCTTATATGTTGGTTTCAGGTTTCTGTGTTGTTGCTATTGGATTTTTGGCTCTAATACTTCACTGACTATTGTTTTGAAGTGCTGGTCTTATTTTCATGAATCCTTTTAGTTTCTCCTTGTCTTGGAACACTTTTATTTCTCCATCATACTTGATTGATTACTTTGTTAGATACAGGATTCTAGATTGACAATTCTTTTCATCCAGTACTCTGTTTACATCATTCCATTGTTTTTTTGCTTGAATGATTTCTGCGAGGAAATCTGAGATTATTCTAATTGCTGACCATTTGTATGTAATTGGTATTCTCCCCCCCCCCCCCCCCCCCCCCCCCCCCGCAACCTGGTTGCTGTTAGAAATTTTCACTGTTGTTGATCTTTGACATGTACACTACACTATGCTGGGGGTTTTTCCTTTTGGGATATTTCCTGAGTAGGGACTAGTTGGGTTCCTGAATAACTGCCTTTTCATCGCTTAGACATTGAGTCTTCTTGCGGGGCTCTTGGGCTATTCTCTGTGTGGATTTTATAGTGTTCTCTAATTCTGCTATTGTAGTGTTTCATTTTTGTGTCTTTGTTTTGAGCTTTTCTTCTACAACCTGTAATGAGGCTACTTGCTTTTCTATTGTCTCACTTTTTCTCTCAGACTCTTCCTTCAGCTGTTGCATGAGTGCCATCATCTTTATTTTAGACTCTTTTTCTGGTAAACCCATATCTGTTCAATTTTACGCATTACATTTAGGTCTCATTGTTATTTGATTCTGTTTCTCTTGTTTTTGTGTGCACCAATATCTTCTTTGACATCGTAGTGTCACTGCTAAGGGTGTTAGGTAGGTGGTGTTATGCAGGGGTGGTTAACTCTATTAAGAGATGCAGTAGAGGGGTTATGGACAATTTGTATTGAACATCTTTCTGTGTGTGGTATTGTCTTAGGTATTAATGGAGTGTTCATGGAGTGAGGAAGGAAATATTTTGCTGGGAGGAGTGGAATGAACAACAGGTGTACCAGATTATAGTGCTAAAAGAATGAGTACTAATATTTTGATAGGCAAAAGGCATTTTTTACAAATGTAGAGTTAGTGCCAGCTTTTGATTTTATGAGAGTGGGAAGATTAACACAGGTTAGATGATAAGAAGGGTGAGACTAAAGAATAGGTTGATAGTGTTTTGATGTAAATCTCAGGTCTTAAGACTTAAGGAAGGAAAGTTAAAGGAGAGGGCAGGAGACTAACATTTTAAGAATATTAATGGAAAAAACAATACTAGGGTAAGATGCAGGATAGTTGTTATTGTGTTTGTTTTGGCTCTAAGCTATCCCCAGGAGCTTAGTGTCTATTGTGGTTGCTAACTTCTGATTAGAAGGTATATTGAGGTATGCATGTAGATCGTGATGGGAGTTGTATGAACCCCAAATAAAATTATTCATAAAAAAGGGAGGGGGAAAGAGGAGCTTATACAAAGGGCTCAAGTAGAAAATATTTGCAAATGAATATGGCAACATGTGTACAGGTGTGCTTGATACAAATGATGTATTGAATGTTATAAGAGTTGTAAAAGCCCCCAATAAAGATCATTGGAAAAAAAGAAGGCATATTGAGGGACCAGAAAGTAAATAGTTATTTTGAAACACAAATAGTAAAGTTCTATCTTTCTATCAATCATCTATGTGTTCTATTTTATCATATATCTATCACCTACTTCCCTCCCTCCCTCCCTATCTATTTCCCCATCTTCAAATGGGTAAGCCCTGATTGAGGATGACTTTTAACTAGTGCACAGCTTTATTAAGAAAGGAGGTGGGTGGTGGGTGGAGTATGGGAGTGTTCGAACACAGAGTAACAACAATGCCTAGATGAAGAGCCATTGGATTCCACTCCTTGTCCTTAGGGTGGGGGAGAGTGGTGGGTGTAGTAGGACTGCTTGGGTCATCTTGCATAGTTGGGTGCAGTAGTAAAGAGTATGTTGTTTTACTTACCTTGTGATCCTTTATAGTGTCAGAGTTGGGTTGAGATTCAGACTAGGGTGACGATTTTGCTGTTCGTTTTGACTGTGAGAGCTGTGATCTTGTGATTTGAATTAATTATCTTGGGAAAAGTACCTTTGGTGAATAAGATGAGAGGGGATGGGGTTTGCTCTTTTCAGGATGGTTGGGGTGACCAAGTGAAGGTGGGGGATGGGGTCTATTTCTGTCACCTACCTAGGTAGTGTCAGAGTAGGAGAGCAGAGTATAGCAATGGCCTGCTCAGTGGTCCAGTGTCTTATGTGAAAGACTTGGTTTGCTGACTTGCTGTATATTTGGGATATGAGAAATCTCTGGTTCACTAGGACTCTATGTCCAGCCCAACCTATAAAGCCTGTTTCTTGCAGAAGCTGCTGCTTGTAAAATCTGGTGATGTCCTCCTGTTTTGCTATGCTAAAACTTTGATAATTAATCAGGTATGTGATGATTGCAATCCATTGGAGTTAAAGATGCAGACAAAGGAAAGCCCCAGAGTGGCCCCATTTTAAAAGTTTTTAAAAGGGCTTTTAGGGTGTCTTGGAATTGAGGACTGTGCTGCACTGTCACCCAGGGAAGGGGAATTAGATTGGCCAAGTAGGTCTGGGACTCAATGAGTCTGCTTTCTCCACCATTCTTGCTTCAGGCTGCTCTGGAGACTCACCTCCTCAAGACTTTGTATGCTGTGTTCCAGGGATATGCATTCTGCTGAAGGAAAGTGACCCAGGGGTTTCCAATAGGCAGACTTTGCTGCTCTCTGATCACAGTACATTTATGTTTACTTCTCTTCTATCATATCATGTGAGCATGGAACTGGGGCAGGGTGCCTGACCCTGTCCCTCTGGTTCTGGCAGGGGAGGGGTAAAGCCTGATAATGGGTGTACAGAGAGGGATACACCTGGGTGAGCTTTAGGGGCTGACTTTTGGCTGCTTTCTATGGAGTATGGGATTATGACCCACTCTTGGGCAGTATTTTGTTTTGGAAAATCACAGCACACTGGTGGGTCTCAGATGTAGGGCAAAGGTGGGGGTGGGGTTGACACCATCCCTCTGGTTCTGGTGGAGGTTGGGGAAAGCTTGTGGGCAAGTGTGGTGAAGTTAAAGATCTATAGCGAGTTCTAAACTCACTCCATGCATGAAATTTCTAAGGAGAGATCTGAACTACAAACCCTAGGCTACTGGGATTGTAGTTCTAGTACCCGGTTGCCCAAGACTGGGCACCTTACTTCTTGATTTTCTGGTCTAGCAATAGGAACACAGAGCGGGTGATTCCACATGGGTGTCATCTTCCCAGAAGTTTCCAGTAGAATTTTTTTTGGATGTGATAGTCAGTGCTTGGGACTTGGGGGAGAATAAGGTGGGGATGCTGGAAGGCTAGGGCTCCTGTAGGCTCACATGAGGAAGAATGTTCTATCTCAATCTCTCAGTCTACCCTAACCCTCTGACTTCTCCTCTACCCTCTTCTTGGCTACAGAGTTGTGCCCTTAACCCCCTGCCCTCCTAATTGCAAGACTTAATCCCTTTACCTCCCCGATTTGTCCCAAGCCTTCCTACACTCACTTTCAAGTGTGAATGGATAAAAATCTCTCTTTCAGAGCTTGAGAGGCTTTGCAAAATGCCTTTCAATCAGATCAGGTTGGTTTGGAGTGAATTCTGTAGGCATCTGGTACAGTAATGGAATCCCAGGAGAAAGAGGTTTGAGGTTGAGCCATGTATTGCATGAGTATAGGCGGGAGAACTGTTAGTGTGGTGGGAGTACTTGCCTGCTCTCCGTGGTGGGATGATGACCCAGACCTTTCACTCTGTAACAATGTTTCATCAGCTACAACCAGGGTCAGCATCATTGCCTCCACTTGGTCGAATGTTCTGCTATCAACAACTTAAAAGTTTAAAAATTTTCTATCAAGAGACCCACACTTTCATTTTCTTCCATATCACAAGAATTATGTAGTTGATCCTGGTGCATCTCTGAGGTTACAGAAGTTACTGTTTGCAAAAAATAGCATATTTTAGAATTAATTTCAGAACAGTTAGGAGGTCCACACAATGTAGAAGAAGAAAATGAAATGCTGTCTCTCACCCCCATCTCCCACAAAGGAGCTCTTTCAACTCTGTGGATAAAGTGAGGATTTTCACCAGCCCAGGAAAGAACGACTTCTCAAAAAGTCACCCCAGGGGCGTTCACTTTCGCCGTCTGTTTCTCCAGAACACTCGACTGTGGATTGGCATTCGGGCGTACTTTTAGAGGCTAACTAGTTCTCTGTTGGAGAGTGGCTCCTTCATTTATTTAACCAATCATTTGACCTTTAAAAACAAATCTCCGTTTTGGCTGAGCCCCAGTGGTGTAAGTGGTTGAGTGCGGGACTACAACCCGCAGGCTTAGCGGTTCAAATCCAGTGGCAGCTCTCAGGAGCAGCGCTGGGTAGCTACCATGACCACCAGAGGCAATGTCCCCCCCAAAATCTTCCTTTAAAAAACGTTATTCGGGGCTCATACAGCTCTTATCACAATCCATACAGCTATCCATTGTATGTCAAGCAAATTTGTACATTTGTTGCCCTCATCATTCTCAAAACATTTGCTTTCTACTTAAGCCCTTAGTATCAGCTTCTCATTTTTCCTCCTCCTTCCTCGCTCCCCTTCCCTTATGAACTCTTGATAATTTATAAATTATTATTAGTTTGCCATATCTTACACTGTCTGCTGTCTCCTTTCACCCAATTCCCCATTGTCTATGCCCCAGGGAAGAGATTATATGTAGATCCTTGAATCTGTTCCCCCTTTCTACCCCACCTTCCCTCCATGCTCCCATCATCGCTACTCTCACCACTGGTCCTGAAAGGATCACCTGTCCTGGATTCCCTGCTTCTGGCTCCCGTCTACCAATGCACATCTTCGGATTACCTGGATTTGTAAGGTAGAATCGTAATCATTATAAGGGGAAGGGCTAGAGCAAAGCTGTTTGTTTCATCATTGCTACACTGGACCCTGACTAGTTCATCTCCTCCCTGCAACTCTTCTGTAAGGGGATGTTTGTTACTTACAGATGGGCTTTGGATCCCCAATCTGTACTCCTCTTCATTTACAATGATATAATTTTTAGTTTTTTGATGCCTGATACCTGATCCCTTCGACACCTTATGGTCTCACAGGCTGGTGTGTTTCTTCCATGTAGTCTTTGTTGCTTCTGAGCTAGAAGGCTGCTTGTTTACCTTCAAGCCTTTAAGATGCCAGATACTATTTTGATAGCCAGGCACCATCAATTTTCTTCACCACAGTTACTTATGCACACACTTGTTATCTTCAGCCATCATGTAGAGAAGGTGAGCATCTTGGAATACCAATTTAATAGAACAAAGTGTTCTTGCATTGAGGAAGTACTTGAGTGGAGACCCAATGTCCATTCGCTGCCTTATTACCGAACCTATAAGTATATGCATGTAGATCTATTTTCTCATCATCACATATAAATATATTTACCCATGTACATGTCTGTATTTAGACCTTCATAAATGCCCTTTGCCTACTTCTTTACTCTATTTCCTTTTACTTTCCTCTTGTCCCACTATCATGTTCAGTCTTCATTTGGGTTTCAGTAATTTCTCTCAGTTACCCTACCCCTGATCCATCCTTACCAGATCGTCTTACCCCCCTTGCCACTGATTTTGGATCACTTGTTGTTTCCTTGTCCCTGTGTTGGTCAACACCACCTCCTTTCCCCCACCTCTCTCTCTCTCCCATAGCTCCCCCCACCCCCACCCCAGAACCATCAGTCCCATTGTTTTCTCCTGCAGACTGTTCATCCAGCCTACCTTATCTGGACAGACCTGCAGAGATAGTAATATGCACACAAAAACAAGACATAGCAAGATGAAGTGACAAAAGAAAACAAAACAATCACAATGGCAGCAACAAAAACCAATGTCTAGAGATAAATTAATAAATAAATAAAAAAAATAATAAAAAGGAAAAACCTGTAAATAGCTGAAGGTCTGTTTGTTGACCTCTAGGAGTGTCCTCTGGTCAAGTCCAATGCGGTGCCATGCCCTGTCTCCAAAGTCTATCCTTGGCACTCCCTCAGGACCTCCATGCTCTGCTCCCCCCACTGCTCTGCTGCATGCCCTTAGTGTTTTGTCTCGGTGTGTTGGGGTCAGCCTGGGCACAATCCTGACACTGTCTCCAGTGTTGTCCCCTAGGGCCATGTGTCAGCGAGGGATGTCATGTCTTATAGTGAAACCGGCCATGTGGTCCTCTCTGTGCATTGGGTGATGCGGGAAATCATTCTCAAGGCTTGGCGGGCCATGATGCACTCCTTCCCCTTCATTTGCTTCCGTGTGTTCTGGTCAGTCATGTCCCTCTCCCTGAGCTGCAGCTTCAGTGCTGTGCTCTAAAGTAGCACCTTCTCCTACTGGGAGGAGAGGTGGCTACCCACATAATTGGAATTTAAAAAACCTTCTTACTGTGAATTATGTGAGGATACACATTTAATTTTTGTCCTGAATAATTTAAACACACATTCAACCTCCCAATAACTAGCTCTGTCCCTTTCTTGAAATCAAGGATGAGCCTTGAAAATAACAACGGCCTTCTGTTGTGTATGTGTGTGCTACAGTTCCTTTCACCAATTTTTCTGCTTCGCTATTGTGAACAGTACTGTGATGGACATGGCCATGCATACATCTGCTGATGCTTTGTTTCTTTTTTCTTTAGGGTGTATAGTGAGCAGAGGGCTTGCCGGGTCATTTGGGATTTCCAGTTCCATTTTGAGGAAGCACCATACCACTTCCCACAGTGGAAGTCCTGTCCACTGTCCCACCAGCAGCAATGAGGGTCTCACCACACCCTTCCCAGCATTTGTCACCTTTTGGGTTTTGAATGTTGCTATCAATGCCAGTGGCATCTCATCAATGTTTTGG